>PVJC01009445.1:0-44511 GCA_004026665.1 Murina feae
TGACAAACTGATATTTGACTGGAGGATAACAATGCCATGGAAGACATTACTGGGTAATGTAAAGTAAAAGTCAACCGTGGCTACAGAAGGGAATGCCTCTACTCTTGGAAATACAGTCAAGAATTTAGGGATAAGGGGCATGATGTTTATAATTTACCCTCCACTGGTGCATATAGAAATTCAGGAAGAAAGAGAGAGAAAGAGAGGAGGGGGGGGGGAGAGAGAGAGAGAGAGAGAGAGAGAGAGAGAGAGAGAGAGAGAGAGAGAGACTGTGAACAAGTCAATGATAAAGCAAGTAGGACAAAATGCTAACAACTGGTCAAAGAATATATGGATGCTCTTTTATTATGTTATTTTTGTACCACTGAAAACTTTAAAATAATTTCCAAATAAAATGATTTAAAACCATGTTTTTTTAAAATGTTGCTTTATTGCTTAAAGTATTACAAAGAGTGTTAAATAGGTCTCCATTTTTTCCCTTGCCCTTCCCCCCTCCTCCCCTCCCCTCCCGTGTCTTGTGTCCATTGATTATGCTTATATACATGCATGCAAGTCCTTCAGTTGATCTCTTAACTCCCCCAGCAACCCTCCCCAGCCTTCCAGTTATAGTTTGACAGTCTGTTCAATGCTGTTCTGCCTCTGTATCTGTTTATGTTCATCAATTTATAATGGTTTTTATTATCCATAAATGAGTGAGATCATGCGGTATTTTTCTTTCATTGACTGGCTTATTTCACTTAGCATAATGCTCTCCAGTTCCATCCATGCTGCTGCAAATGTTATCACCAATAAGGGTTTAATCTCCAACATTTATAGGGAACTCATACCACTTAACAAAAGGAAGATAAATAATCCAATCGAAAAATGGGCAAAGGACCTAAATAGACACTTTTCAAAAGAGGACATTCAGAAAGCCAAGAGACATATGAAAACATGCTCAAAGTCACTAATCATCCAAGAGATGCAAATCAAAATAACAATGAGGTACCATCTCACACCTGTCAGAATGGCTATCATCAACAAATCAACAAATGACAAGTGCTGGAGAGGATGCGGAGAAAAAGGAACTCTCGTGCACTGCTGGTGGGAATGCAGACTGGTGCAGCCACTATGGAAGACAGTATGGAGTTTCCTCAAAAAATTAAAAATGGAACTCCCATTTGACCCTGTGATTCCACTTCTGGGAATATATCCCAAGAAACCAGAAACACCAATCAGAAAGGATATATGCATCCCTATGTTCATAGCAGCATAATTCACCATAGCTAAGATCTGGAAACAGCATAAGTGCCTATCAGCAGATGAATGGATTAGAAAACTGTGGTACATCTACACAATGGAATACTATGCTGCTGTAAAATCATGTTTTTGAATAATATTTAATGACATTGACCTGGCTGGGTAGCTCAGTTGGTTAGAGAATCATCCTGCTACACCACAATTGCGTGTTTGATTCCCATCAGGGCACATACAAGAGTCAACCAATGACTGCATCAATAAGTGGAAAAACACATTGATGTTTCTCTCTCCCTTCCTCTCTCTCTCAATCCATTAATTTTTTTTTAATTTTAATGACATCAAGATATGTTCAGTTGTAAATTCTCTATGAGTTCAATTTTGTGAAAATTAAAAATTGTATTTTATTTATTTACTTTTAAGAAGCTGGAAGGAAACACACCAACATATAAGCAGGCATGATCTTTGGGTTATGAAATTATAAATGATTTGATTTTGTTTTAGTGTTTATAATATTTTATATCTTCCAAAGGTTTACAATGAGCAAGTATTACTCCAATAATTAGAGAGAAAAATAGTTTTCAAAGAGGAGAGTAATATTTCAGTAAAGTTTTATGTATAATGTTGCTGACATTAGTAAGAGCAAAATCAAAACAAAACCAAAATCCTGAAATCTCCAATGATGGGGAAAGTTGCTGGAGAGGTTGTGTAAATCATGACAATAAAATACTGTAAAGTCATACAAATTTGTGTTTACCCAATCAATTTATGAGCCAATCTAAGTGCCCCAAAATAAGGGACTGATTAAATTACAACATAACTATAAAACAGAAAATGGGTAGGTTTTCTGACATGGAGTGCTCTGCTGTCTTCCAAATTGTGAAACTCTATCTCTACATATATGTTGAATCAAGGGATGCTACTTATGAGGTATTTGGGAGTGGGCAGAAATGGTGGAATTACCAGGGACTTTTATTGTCTCCATTCTTCTTCTTCATCTTTATTTTTTAGAGGAAGTGGGAGGGAAGGGGAGAGAGAGAGAGGAGAGAGAAACATGAATGTGAGAGACACCTCAATTGGTTGCCGCCTACACTGGCCCGGCCAGGGCCAGGGATCGAGCATTCAACGAGGCACCTGCCCTTGCCCATGACTCTAACCCATAACCCTGTAGTCTGCAGGCCAATGCTCCAACCACTGAGCCAAACCAGCCAGGAGCTCCATTATTCTTTTATGTATTTTCAAATATTCTGCCATAAATTTAATAACATGGAATTTTTAAATTTAAAGTGTACAAAATAATATGTATGCATCATCTCATTGAAGAAAGATTAGAAGGATATTCACAACAAAAGGGGAGTATCTCTGGGTGGGGGTGTTATGAGTGATTCTTGTCTTCTTTTTTCTCTTTTAAAAAAATATTTTTTTTTATTGATTTTAGAGAGGAAGAGAGAGATACATCAATGATGAGAGATGAGATACATCAATGATGCCCACAATCTGGGCATGTGCCCATGACTGAAATCGAACCTGGGACCCTTCAGTCTGCAGGCCAATGCTCTATCCACTGAGCCAAACTCGCTAGGGCTTATCTTCTTTTTTCTTGATTAGTATATTATACTGTTACAAGAATAAGTTACTTTTTTAAAAGCATTAACGTAAAATTTAAAAATAAGATACAAGATGTTGGACATGTAAGTATGCAAAAATGGTAAAAAAATTTAGTTAGGGCTATGTCAGACAAAAGCAGGATCCAACATTATATATACACTAGGGGCCCGGTGCACAAAAATTTGTGCACTCGGGGTGGAGGGAGTCCCTCAGCCCGGCCTGTGCCCTCTCACAGTTTGGGACCCCTCGGGGGATGTCCTATGATGGCCCCAGTCTGCCAGGTGCCTTTTGTGTGTGTGTGTGTGTGTGTGTGGCCACAGGGGACCTGCCCCCAGCCGCATCTGAGGCTCAGAGCAGTCCTCCTGTGTGTGTCTACCTGCTGGGGGCCTGCCCCCAGGCACACCGTGGAGGCTTGGAGCAGGAAGCCCCTCTATGTTGATCTCTCAGACTCTTGCCCTCCCCTGCATGTTGTTCTCTTTTTTGAGCTGTGACCAGGGCTGGGTGCTGCCTGCCTCCCAAGCTTGCCTACTGCCCATCTTCCTCCAGCCACCAGAAAGCAGGGAAAACCCTGCCTTGTGGTCAGGTCAGCCTTTTCCTGCTCCCTGATCCTGGAAGGGATCAGGACTGAGCGAGACGGGCTGGACACATCCTGGAGCCTTCCCTGGCTGGCCAACCTCCCATGTCCTTCCCCGACCCTGATCATGCACAGGTGGGGTCCCTCGGTCTGGCCTGCACCTTCTCACAATCTGGGACTCCTTGGGGGGTGTAAGAGCCAGTTTTGGTGATCCCACAGGCCAGGCAGAGGGACACCACTGGTGCATGAATTCGTGCACCAGGCCTCTAAGTATTTTTACAAGCTTAAGTCTTGGACCACTTTGGTATATTGAGTTGACTTTCGTAAAAGAGCTGGATTAGCCCTAACTGGTTTGGCTCAGTGGGTAGAGCGTTGGCCTGCGGACTCAAGGGCCCTCACCCTCACCCCCTGTTGTCCACATCCATCACTTATGCTTATATGCATGCATACAAATCCTTTGGTTGATCTCTCCCCTTCACCCTCATACTCCCCTACCTTCCCTCTGAGTTTTGAGCATCTGATCAATGCTTCTCTGTTTCTACATCAGTTTTTGTTTCAAAAGAACAAGTCTCAAAACTTCATTCCACGAGAAAAACAACCTCTTTTAGCCGCTACTCTTATAGGCCCAAATCCTTTAGACCACACAGATATACTGGGTTCTTTGTAGTCTCTTTTTCAGTCTTCTTTCCACTTTCCTTACCTGCTCCCACAGAAATTGATTCCTACCAGGATCATAGCATTCATCAGAGACATTGTAAGTATTTATTAATCGACATCCTCCCTGCCATCTCCTCCAGGATTTGACACATCGTTCCTCTTTTCAGCTCCAGCACTTAGCCCAAGTCCCAGGACACAGGAGGCACCTAGTCAATGTTTTGGTGAGTGAAGGAAAATAGAACTTTTGGATGATGTGATAAGACCCTCCATGGACTTGAATTTATACATGAATCTCCTGGGGATCTTGTCAGGATGCAGATTCAGATTCAGTAGGTCTGGGATGGAACCTGAGAGTCTGCATTTCTCTGCAAGCATCCTGAGAAGGCCAGTGCTATTGTGTGGGAACCCCACTTTCAGTGGGGAGGACCAAAAGAACAGTGATAATTTTTTAGATTGAGGAGAGTCTGGAAACAATTATTCCTATAGGAATCTTGAATTTTTGAGTAAAGTTCTATCTCAAAAGAGATAAAAATAAGTGAAATATTATATAATGATATATAACATTATATATTATGTAATAATAATATTATACAGGGTGGGGCAAAAGTAGGTTTATCATAATTAATAAATAATAAAAAAGAATAAGAGTCTATTCTTGTTTTATTATTTAACTATAGTATTATTTTCCTTATGAACAACTGTAGACCTACTTTTGCCCATCCCTGTATTTAAGCTATGGAACGATAGGTTATTTTAGAAAAAGGGTAAAATAAATGATAAAGGGGCAAAAATAAAAGTCATTTTCTCACCCTAGCCAGTTTGGCTCAGTGGATAGTGCGTCGGCCTGCGAACTGGAAGGTCCCAAGTTCGATTCTGGTCAAGGGCACATGCTTGGGTTGTGGGCTTGATCTCCAGTGGGGGGCGTGCAGGAGGCAGCCAATCAATGATTCTCTCTCATCATGATGTTTCTATCTCTCTCTCCCTCTTCCTTCCTCTCTGAGATCAATAAAAAAATATATATTTTTTAAAAAAGTCGTTTTCTCTTACATTCCCAGTGTCAATATTGTAATTCTCAACTTGGAGTTATATTAGGATCATGTGGGAGGCTTTTTAACCAACATGTATTCTCCTTGACCTCTCTTCCACCAATTGGATTTGCTCCCCTAGAATATGAAAACCTCTGCCCACCCCTGACCACCACTGAAAACCACAGCCTCAGAAAAGGCTTCTGTTATCGACGGAAGGGGATTGTGCCACTCAGCTGTGCCAGGAAAGGAACAGGCCCCCAGGTCTGTGAGAATTCAGATCCAAGAAATCTGCAAAGGGATTTCAGGCAGGGCTTCCGGACATGTTACTGTTCCGTGCCTGGAAGCCTCTTGCTTGGTTTCTGATCCAAGTCCTACTCATCTTCCAGATCTCCAAAATTGTCACTTCATCGTCCCCTGAACCTCTTCTCAACACAGAGAAACAACCAAGAAGAAGGATATGAATAGTGATTTATCTCTCTTCCCCACTAGACTGTGAGTTGCAAGGGACTAGTCCGCTGTACACACCATCCCCAGGACTAAGCACAGTGCTGCTATAACAGCTGCTCGGACGAATAAAGAATGTCCCCTCTTTCCGTATCTAATGACATTTCCTCTTTCAATTTGTACAAAATAGGCCAAATATAATTGTGGGGTTTGTTTGGGTTGGGGAACCAGACAAAATACAATCTTTCTACTCCCCAATGTTAAAATTAAGTAACCCATTGTATTGCCTACAAAACAATATGCATCATATATTAAGATAGGAAGCATAATAACAAAATAAATATCTGTGACGGCAGCACTCAACAAAAGAACTAGAACATCAGCTGCCATGTGAACCTACAAAGGTATTCTCTCCTCTGACCACTTGGCTTTCTTCTACCACGCTCCTGAATTTGTATTCATTATTCATTTGTTTTTTAAAAACAATACTTATGTATCTGCCAACAATAACTTATTTGGCATTGCTTGCTTTTGATGTTTGTAAAAATGGTATTGTTCTGGTATGATCTTCTACATCTTGTCTTTTTTTTTTAAGCAACATTGTTCTTAAGACTCAACTATGCTGTTGTGTGTAGCTGTGGCTCATTCATTTTCATCACAGGATACTACTACATTATATAAATACATCACAATTTATTTTTTATTTATTTATTTAATTACTTTAAATATCTTATAACATCTTTGTTTATTTATTTATTTTCCTCACCCGAGAACATGTTTATTGATTTTAGAGAGCGAGGAAGAGGGAAACGTTGATGTGCGAGAGAAACATCAATCAGTTGCTTTCCTGTACTCCCCCGGATGGAGGTTTGAACTTGGGTATGTGCCCTGATCGGGGGATTGAACTAACAGTGATGCATGGGATGATGCTCTAACCAACGGAGCCACCCAGCCAGGGCCATCACAATTTATTTATGCATTCCTTGTCAGTGAACATTTGGGCCATTTTTTTTTTCTTCTTCTAATGAACAATGTTGATAACAGTTTTGCATGCATTCCCAGGAACATCTGTAAGTTTATTTTGAGTATATACCAAGTAGTTGAAGTTTCTGGATAGCGGTAGGTTCAGGTTTATAAGATAATGTCACAACTACCTTTTGAAGTAACGGTGCCGATTTACATTCCCACCAGTAGTGTATGACTTCCTGGTGATCCAGATCCTTGCCAGCAGCTTGTACTATTAGGATACAGGAACGGCAATCTCAAACTGCAGCATTTTTGTGCTAGAAGGCAGCTCTCCTGACTGGATGGACTGTTTCCTCCAGGCCATCTGACAGGAGAGCCTGGTCCTGAGACTCTGCCCAAGAGATGGCCCCTGGGCCTTACATCCTGCTGAATCCTGACTTTGGGACAGAGCACTGAGCCGAGAAAACAGACTTTGCTGTGGATGTGCAGTCACCATAGACGGCAATCGATCATAGAATGTGAGACCTGGAAGCACCCTAAGGCCAAATCCTTCATTCTACATTTAAGGGGACTGAGGCCCAGAAAGGTTCAAGGGCTTGACAGGTTCTCAGAGCTAATTAGTGCAAGACCCTGTCTCCAGGGCTCCTGATTTTTACTCCAGGGTGTAAAAATGTTTGTTTGTTTTAGCAATCTAAGGCGGCATCACATGTCCTATTAAATTAATAATGACTCTAAATATTCAAATAACTTCCCATTTATTTTTAAAAGGTGGTGGTTTGACTTAATTGACAGATACATTTGATAACATTAGCTTCTTGGCTTATGAAGTCAACAGGATAATACTGAATTTCAATGAGATAAAGGCAATCTCCACAGTTATGGTTTTCACTATGCAAATTTAACTGTTGAAAGACACCCATCTCCTGGGGAAAAGAATCCCCAATTTTCTGACTGACCATTTTTGTGTCCGGATCATCTCCTCCCACCCCCACCCCCACCCCCACCCCCACCCCAGGGAAATGCTAGGCACTGCCTTAAGAAGCCGTTTTGTCAGGAAGGCAAGTTTCAAATTTGATTAAGTTTCAATTCACCCCACTCTTCTAAGCACCCACAATTAAGCTATGGCAAGAGGCTGGGAACCATGTGCACATGATGGCAAAACAGTCTCAGTCACTTGACGGCTTATAGTCTCCTCTTACATGTGAATGTAGTAAAACACCGCAGAGGACCAATTTGCAGCTGAGTGCACCTGACAATTAAACAGAGCGTGACCCTGTGCAAAGGAATATGTCTCCAGGCATCGACGGCAGTAAAGTGGAACTGGGGTGGGGGGGGGTGGGGACTGCTTACTAGCAAGGGTATTTGTGTGAAGGAATGTGGTTCAGAAGCCTGCAGTGGACATTTTAACTCAGGAACCACCCACCCTCCAATGCAGACAGGCAGACACACTTCCCTTACTCATCTCTACGCCAAGAATTTATTTACCATTTTAACATGTCTTTGGGTTTAACAATGTCTATAGGTTGTCAATAAAAGATTTCTGTGAGCCCATCCTCTTTTAGCATCAGGGAAAAACTCAGGAGCTGTTTATTGCTGTGGGGTGGGAAAGAACACCAAGTAACTTTGCGAGGAATGCTGAGCAAACGGTACTGAGGAACTCCTGGTTCAGGTTTTCTTCCTAGCAGTCATTTTAATCAGCACTTCCCCTATTTAATGAGCTTGTAGTGCCATTACATAATCACCCAGCTCACGAGATTAATGATGAAAAGAGGAACTGATTTTTCCAGTTGCATCATTTGAAGTAAATGTTAACTTTCTTTCGGAGTCCTTAGTTAACCGCATTAGTGTGACAAATATGTCTTTGTCTAGCATAAGTAATTAGAATTTAATCACTTTAACTGCATCTTAATTACCCCAAATGAATTGAAGGGACATTTAATAGCAAAGATTAAATTGCCTTAATGAACGATTTTTGTGACTCCATCAATACTTGAATCGCGTTAGCCACTCCTCTCACGCACTGTACCTGAAGTGAGCACGGGGGCCACTAGGTGGCGCGCTTCGCTGGTTTATTTATTTGATTTCCCCCCACTGATCTGTTTTAGAAGACAACGGGAAAGAAAGAGAAAAGCACATAGTTTATTGTGTCCCTTTGATAATCCCTCTTTGGGACTATGAGCTCATCACCTGAGGAGAAAACGAAAGCAGTGATTTCAGCAACTTGATTCTGAGTGCCCTATGGCATATGCAAAGGGAGATGAGAAACACATGGATAACTGGAAACATAGAGTATTTGATGGAAATTGTAAGTTGCCCTCTGGATGATTGCCAACATATATACAGAGTTTTAGTCAATTTATTATTTTTTAGTGCAGAGTCCTAAACTATGAATAATAGGCAAGCTTTGGAATAGCAAGGCTGGCGTTGATGTGAAGCCAAGAAATGTAATTGCTGTCAAGTGCAGATCAGAAGACCAATGCCTGAAAGTATGGGAGGTTTGGGCTTTTGGGCCCTCCTCCAGGCATGGGTCCCAAAGGGCCAGTCCTACCCACAGAACACATCTAATGAGATGGGTCTTGCCCATCAGTAATTGTTTAAGTGAACAAATGGACAGAGAGACGTGGGTTGCACACCTAGCTCTGTTACTGCCTTACAGTCCCTCTGGCTGCTTCTTCAAAAGAGAGCAACAGAAAGTCTCTCTGATAAGTCTTGAGTGAAAAGGAAATACTAAGTTTCCGTAAGTAACTCTCCTTGAGAGTCCCAGAGAGAAGACACACCCTTTAACTTCAAGACCTTTATTATGCAGAGACTTTCTAGATTGGGTGTTTATGACAGAGAATCAGACATTTCTGCACTTGAGGCCCACTGACCTGGCAGACCTGTACTAGCAATAGAGGCACAAGGAGGAGGGTAAGAGGGTTCTGGGCCATGGCTGGGAAACCTGAGTTCCATGCATCAGTGATTTCCAGCTGTGCTACCTCATTACTCTCATTGTACAGAGAAACAGGGTAAGTGTGGTAACTAGCACATAAACTAGTGGTCCCCAAATTTTGCTGCACATTGAAATCACCTCAAACTCTTAAAAATCCCAATGCCCAGATCATGCACTATAGCAATGATAACAGACTACCTAAGGTTGTAGCCAGGAATCAATTTTTTTAAGATCACTGAGTACACAAATCACTGGGGGGTAAGGGAGGCTGGGGGAAGGGCAGGGGGAAAAAAGAGATATTTGTACTAATCTTTGTAATACTTTATGTAATTAAAAAAATAAAGATCACTGAGTGATTCCAGTACTTAGCACAATTTGGGAGCCACCGGCATAGACAATGAATATTCAGTGAGAACATCTATGTGCCTAGCATGTATCTGGCAAACAGAAAGTGCACAGCAGACATAAGCTCCTTCCTTATCAATTGCCATGAAAATCTGATGGGTTGTACTTCAGGGTCTGGCTCTGTTCAGCTGTTGTCTTATCAAATTGTCTCACTTAAATGAGAAGAGAATTTCTAGAAGCTAATTTGTTCCAACTTTATGATAATATAATATCTCCTGGGGAAAATATAAAGTGATCACTTTATAGCAAGATCCTGTGATAAAACACAAATCTTTGTTCCTATCAAAATAATCAGATTGTCTTATGATTGGTCATCTAACCCAATCCTTTCATTTCAGGAGGAAATAAAGCTTCCTCAGTATTAACTGTATTAATAGAAGGCAGAATTTATGATTGTTCACTAAATTTATTCACATTACAAATAAGTCTTTTTTCTTGTTACTGAACTCTTTCCATGTGGAAATAATATAGCTCTTCTCTTCCCAAATGTGTTTATTATTCTTATTCAAATAGACACACAATGAAATTGTATTTAATGAATACTTGTTGAATGATTTTATCCAGAATTATAAGAAATCTACCCTCTAATTACCATGATTTCATTAAGACCTTCTTTCTGTTGCTACCCTAGGAGATTTTTTCAATTTTACCAAAAGAGTGGAAATTTTACTGTTTTAACAGGGTCTGCAATGAAACTAGTCATTTCTCACCCAGTCCAACAAGGCTTCTTGGTTAATTTAAACATTAAGTTGGTGTTTATTCTGAATGTGGGGCTTACCAAAAGACACTGAGCACTGTTGCTTGAAGGGCAAGTCTTCTAACTATGGAGTTTGAGGAGCAAGACACCAAGAACCTCCCTCCTAATTACCTACCTTCATCGGATTTCAGGATTTCCTTTCCTTCAAGGAAATCAACAATAAATTTTACCGATATACTTTGTAAGAACTGTTTCTTTTGAGAACTTTTGGGTAGCAGTGTCTGTTTGATTAGCTGAGTTCACCACAAATGTGGAAATGATGACATCAAAACAGCCCGTGTAACAACCTCTTTAAAGACCTTGTAGATTAGAGATGACTATAGATTTTCCCCAGCATGGATCAAAGGACTGAATTGAACGTTTTAGCTTAATGATCCAACCCCTGTCACACTCATAGGGACTGGAATTCCGATTTTATAAGCAGGTGTGCTCTCAGACCCACACAGAAAGCTGCCAGAGAGGGAGGTAAAAATCAACCACCTGATCGACGAGAACAGGTTTGATCTTTTCGATTACTTGATTGTGGTGGTGTATATTTCTGGCAGGCTCTTACGATCTCTCTCACAAACGTCTGAATATTAGCTGTTGGTTTTCCTTTTCTCGCTATATCTCTTCAAAGACATACATCCCTGCCACCTTCCAGGGGCGACAAGAAACTGGATCGACCCGGCTGCACGCCGGTAGGGCCCTGTCCAGGGTCCTGACGCTACACCCTTTCGCGCTCTCAACAAGGAACCAAACAAAGACTTTCCAGCTCAAGGCCTCCGAGCAGCCTCCCAACTTCCATCGGTTAGCTGGAAGGGGAAACAATAAGGCAAAGGAACCCCTAACCCGCCCTCCAGGTCCTACAGCCCTCAGCCCCAACCTCCTTCTTCAGACACAGAGTCACCTTCTTTACTCTGACCCTGAGTTCCTCAAATAAAAACATCACTCGGCTAGAAAATCCAAACTCGCCTCTTGTTCGGATAGGTTAGAGTTGGTGTGTACTTTGGGGGATGGGATGGCAATTTTGTGTCATCACTGGGGTAATATTAAAGTATTGTTGGGGACCAAGACATCTTCACTAGCTACCCTTTTCTTCCTCCTCCACATCCTCTTCCTCTCAAAACAGTGACCGTTTTTGAAATCCCTGGGACAGCTCCGTACGTAGCAGGTTGAATCACAGAGGACTGCTGGGCGCCAGGCCCGCCGCCGCCCGCAGGGGGCGCGCGCAGCTATCGCAGCACAGCCCGGCCGCTACCCAGGGAAGGTGAGCGCAAAGGGAGCGCCACAGGCTGGAAGCTTGAAGATAAAGTCGTGCCCTGGATTTTTAGTCACTCCGAGGCTACAAACACAACCTGCGATCGGCTGGCACAGTCCGTCCCCATTGCCGGTTGCAAAGCAGCGACGGCAGGGCTGGGTCTCTAGTGACCACAGCTGCCCAGGGCCAGGCGGGTCGCTCAGGCCAAGCCCGATGATCCGCCCGGTGCTTCCCCAAGCTCCTTTCTCGCCTCACTGGGGTGTTTTTGCTCCCTGGTGGGAACAGCAAGAGGAAACTTTTGTCCCGTGTTCTCGAGGGTTTAGACATGGGCTGCAAGAAAGGCTCACGTAGAACCTTCTGCTAACTGTCCCCAAGAGCTAGGCCTTTTGATTTCCTGCTGAGCTGGTGTGTGTGGGGTCTGAGGCCAACTCTCCCGGGTGCATGGCCACCATTGGGCCTGGGGGTGGGGTGGGGGTAATCGCCCTCTGACTACTGGCCCAGTCCCCAGCCACTCTGGGAGGAGGCCCTCCTAGGCCTTCGGAAGAGGCTCTCCTCACGGGATTCGAGCTCAGCCGCCACCGGCCGCACCCCGCCAGCCCTTTGTTTCAGCGGCAGCTTGCTGCGACCAGCTGCTCTGTGCGCGGGACCTGGGGCGCGAGGGAACCAATTCACTTGGCGCCTTCCCATTCCCGCCCTAGGACTCAGGCGCTCTCCCAGCTCCAGCGTCCCCACACCAGTCCCGGCTGTTCTGAGTCTTTGAGGATTGGGGAAGTGGGGTTCCCAGAGCCAGCACCTTGGCCCCAGGAAGCAAGAGGACAGTTGACATGTCACCCGCCGGGATAAATATTAACAAAAAACAAATGAACTTGCGCAGGGGCCTGTTATCAATCAACCAGGCCGCAAGGCCACTCATGGCAAACACAGTCCAGCTTGGCCAGGGCCAGACTTTCTCATGGCCACCTCCTGGCCTGATCTCCCCCCATTCCAGCCCCCCCCCTCCAGGTCCTTTTCTAAGTCACTCTGGAACAAATTCTGGACAGGAAGGGGCACAGTTCGGGTTCGGAGATCCAGCAGGCTCCCGTGGCATTGGAGGTTTCCTTGCCTCCAGGTACCAGAGAGTCCAAGTTGGCCCAGCACACACCCCTACCCGAATCCTGGGCCTGCAGGCCTCGCCTCACAGGTCCCGGGTGCTGCGCCAGCTGGCGGGTGCGCTGTGCAGCCTCTTCTTGCGCTGGCAGCTTCCCTAGTGTGGTGGACGGCCTTCTGGAATCTTTAATTGGAAACTAATCTCCTCGCATCTTAATAGGCGCCCGCGTCAGAGGCGGGGCACACACCCACTCGCACAGCCAAGACCTCCCACCCCCACCTGGGACGAGGAGCGGCGCGAATCTGGTTGTGCTGCACTTTAATGGGGCAGCAGCGAGTATTGCATTGAGGGAACACATATTGATTTTTAAAAGGTAGTTAATTTGGTGAGAATTTCCTCCTGTCTCCCTCCCGTCTTCCACCAGCAGATGTAATTTCCTAAGGAGAAGGCGCCTCCCCAAACACGTTGCCACGCGTGGAGGCCCTGGCTCTCCGCAAACTTCCCGGAGCCTAGGGTACAGGGAGGGGCACAGAGAAACCACTCTCCTGCCACCGATGGAACCGACCACGCTGGGCCCAGCCTCGCATGGGGTAGGGACTAGGTTGACGGGTCTTTGAGGGCAACAGCGAGCGCAGCTGCAAGGAGCTTCTGGGTGCCTGGGACGCGGTGGTGCGGAGGAGGCAACCGTGTTGCGCAGCTGCAACCAAATACCCTGAAATCCGTTTTATGTCTCGTGCAAAGCCCAGACGAGATCGTTGAGAGGGTTCAGGAAACGGCCTCACTTTTATTTTTTATAAATAACAATGCTAACAGAACGCCTCGTAGTTCTTCAGTGACTTAAAAGTCGATGGTGGCTTTTGCAGCAAAATGGTATCGCTCCGGGTTCCCTCCGCACCAGACTTTATCCCAGCCCTCTCCACCCCTTTAATTAAGCCAAAGAAAGGGAAATGAAAGGGTCAACGGTCCACCCGGGTTTTAAGATGCAGAGTCCGTTTGGGATTAGGGGTTCAAACGTGTGTCCTACCAGAGTCTCCAACCTCTCCGCCCCCTTCTCTCCCCTCTCGCCCCCCCCCCCCAAAGACCACATGCCTGGGGCGGAGAATGACACGGCACAGGCTGCTGGATACCAGGCAGGCGCCCGCTGGATAGCCTCCTCGGTTCCATGAGCCTCCCATATGCGGGTCGCACTATTCGGGCTTCCCCTTAGTAGCACTGGGGCGCTCAGGCCTGGAGATCAGAGGGCGCTCACGCAGGACAGGGCTCAAGCCCAGGTTTCCAGGGCTCGGGGATCGTCTCTGAACAGAACCCGAGAGTCCGTCCTTCCAGGCGGCAACAGGAGGCAATGAGGGAGAAAGGGTCATTGAAGTCCCGAGCAAGCGCCTTCATGGGGTGGCGAGTGGGGGACGGGTTCCCTGGGGGCACCCCTCCTTTCCCACCAACCCTCCGGCCCCACCTCCGCCGGCCAGTACGGGTACTGCCCGGGTAAAAGGTCCCGGAGCCCGGCTGGAGCCTGACGCAGGCGTGTGCAAAGGCACCGATCGCCCGAGGCACCCGCATGAGTGGCGCGGGCAGGGAGTGGGCGGCCGTCTGTCCAGCCTCCCGGGGACTTCAGCGGCTCTCGGGTCTCCGTCAGCCGCGGCGGTGGTGGAGGGGCGGGGGAGGGCGGGCGACACGGTGGCAGCACCCGAGGCTGGCGAGCGGAATCGCGGAAGCCTGGAGGGCACGCAGCCAACCTCTTCCTTCCCGGCCCCCCACCCCTGTCTTCCCCGCGTGGGGTCTTCGCGGGGAGCGAAGGAGCGCGGGGCTGCGGCCCGGGAGGGGAGGCCCGCGGCGCCCGGGCCCGACGCTCGCTCGGTAGCCTCGCGGCTGGAGTCGCGGCTCGCGGACGAGCCTGCACCTGCCTCCCTCTCGCTCCCCATTGGCCCGCACGAGGTGGGGGAGGGGGGCCCTGGCCTCCGGCTTTGATTTTCGTCTGTGAAACTGCTCAGTGCCCCCGGCTCCGAGCGGATTGACTGTCTCTCGTTCTCCAGGGACGAATTAATGGAGAACGATCAGTTAATTAACAAACCCGCATACCGGCTTTTACCTTTCTCCTCGCCAGGACTCAGGCCATAGCGCCGGGGCTAAAATTGGGGGGGGGGGTTGGGGAGCGGGGCGGCGAGGGGGAGATGAACCCAGGAGTTGTTCAGCTCAGTCCGGGTCTCATCAAACCGCGTCCGCCCAAGGCTACCCCTGCCTCTGCTTCCTCTCGGGTCCTCCACCCTCGGGGGTCGCAGAATCCGCAGGAAATGCTCTGTGCCGTTCAGGCTGGGCTCCGCCGTTCCCGACGCCAGTCCTCCCGCCAGAGCCATGTCCTCACCTTGGCCGAGAGAGGCGGGGGGACCTAGGATCCGTGTCCGCGCGGCGCCGCCGGGACCTTCCCGGGAAACTCCCAAACGCTTCGGGGTTTCGGGTCCGGGAGACCTTTGCCGGCAGACTCGGGGGCCATTTCCACACCGCCCCTCCACCACCCTTCCCTGCATTTGGGATTTAGAGGAAACATCATGCAAAGGGATACAACGGAAATGAGGTGTCCTAAGCGAGCAAGCAGCGAAGGCTGTCTCGGGGCTGCCAGGACCTCCGCCCCGGCCGCCCCCGCTTCCTCGCACGGCCCGCTGCCAGCGCGCTCACCCCGGGGTGGGCGCACGCACCGGCCGCCGCGCGGCTGTAGAACCCTCGGCCCTAACGCTGGCTGCGGCCCCCCCGCCCCCGCTTCTAGAGAGTGAGTGCGGGAAGGGGGTACCGCAGCGAGTTCACATCCACCTTGGCAGGCAGCTCCAGCCCCAGCGTTCAGCCGCGAAGCGACGCACAGACGGGGTCTCCCCCGGTGCCGGGGTTTCCTCCGCCCCGGGCGGTGCGAGCCTCCCGCGCCGGCTCCCGGCACGAACGCGCCCCGCGGTCGCCGAGCCCGCAGCGTTCAGCTCCCGGAGCCGTCCACAGCCCAACGCACCAAGTCCCGGAGGAGGCGGGCTGCTGCCTGGAGCCCCGCGCCGGCTCTTCCAGGCCCGAGGACCCCCCATCTCGGGGAAAGGAGGAGGGGGTGACCAGGCCACGTCCTCTCTTCTTCCCGCCCTCCTTCGGTTCCCAGGCGCCCCCGTCCCTTCGCTCCCCGCACGCCCAACTCCTCGACGCGCTCACCTGCTAAGCGGAGCGCAGACATGCGTTGGAACTCCGGCTCCTGCAGCCACTTCCACATCCTCCGGAAGGTCTCCCGGCCAGACTTGAGTTTGCTCCAGGGTTTGGGGTTGCGCAGCAGGTCCGAGAGGGTCCCCTGGGAGCGGCAGAGCACCCGCTGGGCGAAGATGGCCTGCGGGATGCTGTAGCGCTTGAGCTCGGTGGTGATGCGCTGCGCCACCTCTTTGGTGTTGATCTCTTCCATTTGTCCGGAGTTACTCCCGTTGCTGACCTGCGCGCCGGTTACGGAAGGGTTGGGCTCCCGGGCTGTGCCCAGGAGCTGCCCGTGGCCCTGGGCGTTCAGGTGGGCGTGGGGGTGGTGCGGAGGGAGGCCGTTGATGGGAACCATGCCGGCCGAGGTGGGCGTGAGGTGCTGCTCCCCGTGACGGCCGAGCATGGCCGGGTGGTGGGCTTCGAAGCCATTGGGGGTGAGCATCTTGTCGGTGGGCATGGTGGCGCCAGGGTGAGCGTAGTGGGGGAGCCCTTGCTGGGAGTTGTGGATGCCGCCCAGACCGGAACCGGAGAGGGGCGAGAGGCTCTGGCCCATGCCGGCCACGTCCTTGTGGTAGGGGGTATAGAGGTTATTCATGGAGGCCAGCCCTCGCTCGTCCCGCATGAGCGTGAAGCTGCCGCTCACGTTGCCCGCCAGGCGCTGGTGGTGGTGCGGGTGGTGGTGGTGATGGTGGTGGTGGTGGTGGTGGTGGTGGGGAAACTTGTCCGAGACCGTGGAGATGGGCGGCAGCGGCTGCAGAGGGGTCAAGGTGGTGTAGGTGGTGGGCATGCTCATACCTGGGGGAGTCTCGCAGGCCATGGTCATCGTAGGGTGAAGGGGGCCGGTCAGGCTGTGCTCTGGGGCCCGGTGATGGTGGTGGTAGTCGCCGCCGCCGCCGCCGCCGCCGTCCAGCAGGGACGCCATGCCCATGGAGCGTGGGTGCGCGGGGGGCAGGTGGCCACCGCGGTGCGCCACGGAGCTTCGCGCGTGGGGGCTGCCGCCCAGCAGGTCGGCAGGGGCGGGCACCGGTTCATGGCTCACCCCGTGCAGCTCGCCGATCGCCTCCATGGTCAGCTGCGCATTCATCGTGATCCGGGCGAGCGGGCGGCGGACACAACATCGATGAGGCCGGACAGAGGCGGCGAAGGGCGCACGGAGTCCGGCGTTCACATCGGCTGCCGGCGACTGCTGCCTTCCGTGCTTCCTTCCTTTCCCTCTCACGGCGGGGCTCTACCTCTCTGTATGAATCGCCTTCCCTCTTGCCCCCACCTTTTCCTCTGTGCTCTCTCTCTCTCCCTCTCTCTTTTTTTTAATATTAATTTTCAGAAAGGATCCTCGCCGTTGGGTGAGCGCTGTGTCCCCAGCCCCCTCGCTCCTGGCCCCCTCTCGCCCCTCTCTTGCTTAGAATTGTGAGGTCCCCGGCTCCCCTGGCGCAGCCCGCGCGCCTCCCGCGGCTGCCGCCTGCCCGCGCCGCTGGCCAGCTCGAGCCATGGCTGGGTCACTGTTGCAGACTCTGTGGCCGCGGTGCCGCCGCCGCTGCCGCCGCCGCCGCCGCCGCCGCCGCCGCCGCCGCCGCCGCGGCCCGCCCTCCCGCCCGCTGGGCGCAGCGCGCAGGCGCGCGGCCCGGCCCCGCCCCCTCGGCCCCCGCGCGCGCGGCCCGTGACGTCCCGGTACAAATGCAGGCGGGGGTCCTGCGCCTCGCCCGTGGCGCCGAGCGGCCGGATTTGCGGCGCGCACGTGGGAAGGCCCAGGACACAGAGCGCCCTGGGGCCGCCGCCACAACCCCGGGAGACTCGCGTCTCTCTCGGCTCCCAGGCCCGGGGCGGGGGGATGGAGGGAGGAGGGAGGCGGAGGGAGAGAGAGCTCTCCCTCCCAGCTCCCGGCTGCACCGGCCGGGCTTCCCTACCGGGTGGTGCGCGGAAGAGCCCCGGGCGCGCTCTCCAGCTGCTGCCTCCCGGCGCCGTTTGCCCGGGATGCTGGGGCGGCCACCACTCCTTCCAGCCTGGCCCACTAAGGCTTAAGCGTTATTTTCCGGAGGGAGTCCACGTTTTCCCCATCCGCAGGGAACGAACACATATCTTAAAGGCTTCGGTCAGCTCTGTGGCTGTCGGCCCAGAGGTCTCGGACCTCCTTGCTAACCCTCCGCCCACCCCTCTGTCCTCTTGCACCGTGTGGGCGAGGGCGCTCGGCGCCAAGAGTCCCCGCCCGGCCCGTACCTGGGTGTCTCCTGCCGGCTGGTTCCTTCTCCCGCTCAGCTGACAATTAAGTCAGCGCGTCTGCTTCCGAAGACACGTGTGTGTGTGTGTGTGTGTGTGTGTGTGTGTGTGTGTGTGTGTGTGTGTGAACTTCTGGGTGTTGGTGGGCCGCCGAGGCTCAGGCTGGTCCTGTGATTTCTTCTTGTCCCTCCTGGTAAAGCACCCAGAAGCCACTGATACCCGTGGGGTGGACCGGGCGCTCCGGTCTCTGCTTGGCCCGTAGGGACGCCCTCTTCCCGGCGTCCGCGTGAGAAGCCTCCAGATTTGAAAATCAATTCAGTTTCAGGCGTAATTGTCCGCTTCTCACAATCACGCTCCAATCTGGAATCGAACTTGGTCCTTGGGCCTGGTGGGGACGCGTGGGGAGGCCCCCAGTGTGGGATGTACACCCGGCCGCCACATGCCGCGGCTTTCTTTCATTTACAAAGGAAAGAAAAAAAAAATCTGCAACAAAAGGCAGAGCCCTGTCCGCTTAGGTGCTTTCATCCCTCAGAGAAAGGACAGATGTGCCCATTGTCAGGCTCTTGGCAGTTACGACCGGGTCAGCGCCAAGCCTCAGCCCCGGGCGAAAGGTGGTCACAATGGGAGCCTGCCTCTCAAAGCCTGGGTATCTGGGCCTGGATATGGAATAAAGTGTGTGTGGCCTTCACTGGTCCAAACTCAAATTGTACTTCCCTTTGCTGGGATACCAGGTCAGAGCCCACCAGAAGTGTTTCTACTGAAAATGCTACCAGACCCCAGGAGACATCAGGGATAGAAGTAGCAGAAGTAACTGGTTCCCCTAGGCAAAAGCTTGGGCAGGGCCACCCTTGGGGGAACTTTCCACCAGCTAAGGCATGAGCAGGCCCATCTCTTTGCCCAGGTTCCTGCCACCACCAGGACATGATGATCCAAGTAGGTCAAGACGGGTGGGTAGAGTCAATCAGCCTGACTTCCTTGAAAGTGGTCACGTCCTGGAATTGGTTAATCTAGCTGATTTGATCACCAGAGACACTCCCATCTTGTCCAAACAATGCCTATGGAGGCCCTGGAAATGGGAATCTACTTCAATGGATTTAGCATCTACTTACCCAGTGAACATTTAGGAATTTAAGGCCCCCAGAGAGAAGAAGATCTTTGGGGAAAATACACTGACATAAAGGAACTCAGAAAACAAAATTACTCTATTTAAACCTTTATCTACATTTATCTATCCAGAGGAAGAAGCATGAAGTATATTTTCTGCCTAGTGGATCACAATATATTAGTGGGAAGCTGCATTCTTGTTTTCTTATTGTTTCTGTTCTTTTTTTTTTTTTTTGTCATGGCATAAAATGTGTGGGTCTTATATGAGACCAGACAATGGGTGAACGTAGCAGGCAGCGTTTGAGCTAAACTATTGTCTTCCCATACCCCCATATTTTAATCCCTTGGAAATTATTGACTTGTCCGTATGACAAGTCTGTTCCCAAAAGGCAGTTTGTTAAAAGAAAGAACTAAATGCCACCAAGTGCGCAAATTGTTCATGATTTTCTCTTTGTGTATTTAATTAGGGACTTGATCCTGGAAACCCTTCTTCATAGGAAGCTTCTGGCTGAGCCCCTAGGGGCTGCCTGAAGAGGGCTGGGATCAGGTGAGCAAAACTCTCCTACTCCCTTTGTGAAAGGGGGACTGTTTCAATGTTGGTCCCTAAAGGAGAAGTCAAAGAAAAGATCCAGACAAGCATTATATATGTTGAGTTAATATGTGTGCAGGACTTGCTTTGGTTTGAAAATCTCCCTAATCTTTCTTGGATATTCATGCTATTATATTTAACCATGATTTTTCTGTAGTTGACTGAATTACAGTGATTTCTCAGAAACATTTTATCTTTACTTGACTTTTTGGAAAATTTTCCTCTATTAAGGAAAGGGGTGGCTTCCCTTAGGCCAGATTAAAATGAGAGAGAGGTGGGGAGGGAAAGAGAGACTAGACAGATTGCCAACTGCTGAGATAGCTTTTTGTCATTTTGTTTCTCTCTTCCCTTCCCCCTTCCAGTGCTCAGCAGAATGCCTGGCACCCAGGTGCACTGTAGGGGAATGAAACAATTAAAACCCAAAGAGAAGTTCCTTGAAACTACTTGGTTGATCAAGTGTATTACAGTATGCTGCACAATTCTTTATGACAGCCAAGAAGTTTGAGGGGAGGGCTTATTGGCAACTGGTTAGATTTTGAGTAGCTGCAGGAAACTTTAAAAAGTGTCAATCAACCCAAAATTACATACACGTATACATCTAAGAAAAAGGGAAATAAGACTATTGACTAGATGCTTGTTGCTGGTAATATTTTCAGTGTGGAAACAAGGATTTCAGACTGCTTATTTTGTAAATATCAGGGTGGTGGTGGTGATGGTGACTGGGCAGGTAAAGTCTTTCCGATGCTGGATGAGCTAGAGCTTGCCAGGTGACCCCATTAAACTTAGAAAAGAGAATGAAAATAAGTCCATTCCTCCAAATGCTGGCCACGCAAGCTTTTCTGAAAACTTCCTTCAGTTTCAGAGCTCCTGCTTTAGTTTTTTTGTGAGTAATAAAGAGCTAACATAACAGTTTTCTGGGCCATTCCAAAGAAATGTTTCGAGCCCCTCTGAGACACTGAACGTTTACTTCCCATTTGTTGACCACATAAATAGCAAGCCCGGGTGTCAGGGCAGATCCTTCTACCCACCCCTCCCAGTCAAGTTCCACTAAGAGGCTGACTCCTTGACCAGAGTTTCAAAAGGTAACTCACCAGTGTTTCTGATGCTTGAAGCAAATCTAGAATTAAACTCCTGGCGAGGAACCATTTCTTCAGTGTCTGGCAATGGTATACTGGCCACAACGTGATAACATGGGGTGAAGGATTTGGTGGTGCTTTCTGCCAGGCTCTCTTGTCTTCCTCCCACCTCTGGAGAAATTTAATTCAGAAAATTGCTGTTGGCTTAGAATAGAACACCGAGAAATTCAGCAGGGGGTGGTCTGGTGATTCGAATTGAAAACCATTTAAAAAATTAATCAATGACTTCTCTGTACTCTCTGGGGGCCAAGGAAAGGGTAACCAATTATTTTAGCCCTCTTCATCAATCTTTGATCTTCTATTAGCATGTGGTTTTTAATTCATCTGTTCAGTTTTTTCCCTTCTCAAGGGTTTTGCCCATGACAATATGTATAGCTTATACTCTGTGTTTTTGCACTCTCCTTTGTTCTATTGCCTACCTACCCTCTCCAAATCCAAAGAGAAGGTGCTCTGGTGAAGGGCTCTCCACAGCTGGTGCAGGGATTCTGGAAGGGTGAGGGTGGGCAGGGCAGCGGTGCCAGGACCTCAGACCCCTTGCCAGCATCTCCAGTCACCTCATCTCTTGGGCCATCCAATAAGCTAGAAGTGGCTCTCTTGGGTTTAAATCTGTTCTTGTGGTCTCCAGTTTCAATGAGGACTTTTCATGGCCTCAGGCCCGGTGCCCTGAAGGGAGGAGGTGTGTCCTAATATTGTGGAGGGGTCCAAGGCTCCCTGCTGATGCTCCAGCGCAGAACCCGGCGCTGCTTTCCTCAGCCAGTTGGATTCTGGGGGAGCTAGCCCTTCTCTTGTCAAACTTGCAGTGGATTTTTCTTTCTTTGATCTTTATATGTTGAAGTACATGGCAAAGGAGATCTGTCGGGACTACCAGGGGTGGGCTAAGTGTTGGATTTCCCAGGTCTGAGGAGGTGGTGAAGGATCCTCTTCTGGTGCCTAGAATCTAGATTAAGAGGCGCAAGGGTAGAGAGCCAGGGTTCGAGACTAGGAGGACAGGACAAGGGGCAAGGGGCCCTCACGCGGGTGCCGTTCTACTCCGAAGTGGGAAAACTCAGAGCAAAGTCGGCTTTGGCTCAAGATGGTATCCAGATGCACCATCCCAGGCCTTGTAGGAAGGAAGCAAAATCATGGGTTGCAGCCCAGCCCGGAGCCTCCGGCGGCGGCTGCAGCGACGGCGGACAGGGGTGGACCAGTTGTTCCGCCCACCCCACCCCGGTTCCATTGGGGTTCTGCGGCCCGGCGGCGCGCGACCCACTAGGCAAACTCCTCCACAGCCCCCGCAGGACAACGAGAGCAGCTGCACTTGGGAAGGAAAACTCTTTAAACAAATCATTTTGGTGTCTAATCAATTAGTGTTTGCGCAGTCAAGTACCATAGATTTAACAGAATAATCGTTACCGCCCTTGTCTTTATTTGACACGCAGACACCTAGATGATTTAAAAATGAATCGCCGGTGTCCTGGGCTCCCCACCCCTTGCCTTCGCCTCCCTGCAGGCCCGCACGCCCCTGGCCTTTGTTTCCTCCGGCCTCGCCTCCTCTTTCCTTCCGTCCGTCTTTCCTTTCCTCTCTACACTTTGCACACTTTCCCTTCTTTTCTTGCCCACCCTGCCCTATCCGCGGTGCTTGTCTCGGCCTCTTCGCTCCTTCACTCACTTGGCTGACGGCCTCCGGGTGGGACCCTCGGGCTCTGGGCGCGCCTGCCCGCCCCTTGGCCCTAGCGCCATCCCCGCGCAGGACGATGGAGTCCTGGAGCGCCCAGAAGCCTTTTCCCCGGGACCCTCGCCCTCTAGCTCTGATGCTCACCCTCCACACCCGCCTGAACCATCCAAGACGTACGTGGCCTGTGCGTGCCCTTTAGCTTCGGTGCTGCTCCGCTGGGAAAAGGCCTTTCCCAGCGCGGTGGGGCTGCGTGCCTCACGGGGTCTGGCCCCCATATATGCGGTGACCTGGGGCAAGGCCTGGGGCTGAGAAGACAAACTGAGCGTGGCCCTGGCCCCCAATCCCCGAAGCCTGCGCGAGGAGTCCGACGTTTGAGGGATGCGTGTTACTCTGAGGCACGCTTCTCTGGGCAGGGCCAGCGCCCAAGGTCTAGGGGTCCCCAGGAGGGCCCGGGGAGCTCGTGCATAGATGCTCCTGTGTCTCCCTCCCCGCCCCGGGTCTTTGTTCAGGCTGTGGGGTGCACGTCTATGTGTGTGAACGTATTTGTGTAGAGGCTCTCGTTGTGCACCCTATGTGTCTCCCGCCACCAGGGCTGGGATGTGGGAGCCCCAAGCGGGTTGTAGGCGTGGCCATCAGACCCAAGGGACCTGGAAGGGGAGTCTGTCGGGATGATGGGTGGGTGCGGTGAGAGTTTTGGCCAAGATCACCTCCACTCCTCGGTCATGGAACCCAGCAGAAGGGCCGAGCCTGACACATCTGGGTAGTGGGTTGGATAAATACCGGCTGTGATTCTAAAGGCGGGAAGAAAGAATGAGCTGGAGGTGACGCCCTCCCCCTTCACCAGACACCGGGAGCTCCCGAGGCCCCAACCTGAGCCTGGAGGGTCTCAAAGGCCCCTGGAACTGCCTCCCAGTCCAGGGTTTCAGGCACTTCACCTGAGAGACTTTGCTCTCAACAATAGATGATTACAAGGTACTTGACTAACATCTGTATTTTCCTGTTTAACATAACATTAATCCAAAGTAACAAAAAAATCAATATTGCTAACAATATTGCAAACAAATCCTAGTCTCTCTCATACGAAAACCTCGTCAGATTTTCAGTCACTTCTAACCCACTTGAATTTTGTTATTTTTTCCACTGGTAGCTCCTGGATAGCCTGGAATTCAGTCCTGAATTTCAACAGTCTTCTCTAAAAATCTCGATTTTTTTTTTTTTTTTTTGCCATTGGGGGGAATCTGGAACCCTCAAAATCCAAGCCTCCTCTCTCCCCAAGGCCCTTTGAGGACCCTAAGGGTTTACCTTAAATTCTGTCCCTTTATGCACCAGGGGGTGCCCAAAGTGACCGCTCAGTGACTTTGGATTTTGTTTTCTCTCTCCAATAGAACCCCCCATATGGCAGCCCCCAGCACCCCCAGAGCTGAAGAACCCACACTTGCCCTCCCTGCCAATCCTCCTCACCTTAGCTGCCTGAAGCTAATTGCAGCCCGCGCGGTTCTTGTAGGGAATTTATTATGATTCCTCTTATTATTTTTTTAAAATTGGTGTTTTCCACCTGGAAAAAACAAACCAGAGGGGCTGGCTAATGAAGGAAGTTAGGTTTGCAAAACACTGTAAATAATTTAGTATTGTATTTCAAGGAAAAAAATAGCTTTCTTAAATCATCCCCGCAATATAAATTGCAGACTTACAGTATGGTCCTGGTAAGTCTAAATTTTTAAAGGAGCAATATTCAAAGAGACATAGATGTCTGTATTAATTATTTATTCGCTGGTGCCTTCCTTCGTTTCTAACTTATTATTAATTAGGCGCCTCTAGTCTTTCGCAGAGCGCTCCACTGAGCCGGTTGCAGCTTTAAATATGAATTAAAAGCAAATCCAAGCTACTGTAATGCGAAAATTATTCCGTGTCTTGCATGGCAGAGATGAATAGCCGCGTGGATCAATACCGTGAAACTGGGCTTCGAACGACAGGGTTATTGATAGCTTATATTAATGATGTTAATGATGGAAAAAGGAAAACAAGGGCCCACCCGACTTAGAAACTTTGTGCCGCTGAAACCCTGCAATCAAAACGGGAAGGGGGCAGGACACGGGCTTAAGTGTAATAAGAAAATTATTTATGAAACCGGATAAATGACTTCAGAGCCTTGATGCATTTGAACCTAACGCTCGGCTCCTGGCAGCCCTGGCTCCAGCTGGGGAGACCGCGAAAACCCCAAGCGGCTGGGAGTTGGTGGGGGGGCAGGAAAGGAGAGACGTTCCCCCCGCCTAGGCAGCCTCCGGTTTGCTGCTGCCTTCCCCAGTCCCCTGCGGGAGAGCCCTCTGGGGGCGACTTGGTGGGGCTTTTGGAAGTTGGTGGAAGGGGCAGGCTGGAGGCTAGTCCTTCCTGCACGGACCAGTAAGTCCGTCAGCGGTCCCTGCAGTCTTTGGCTCCATCTCCTCAGGAATGCTCTTGGTACCCGCTCCCGGGAGGAGTCAAATGCTCGTGGCTTGAGCGGGGAGCACAGACCTGGCTCTGCACTGCTGCCTCCCACCCATCTGGCCCAGACTCCCCAAAATGTAAACTGGTAGCTGGTTTTTGGAGGTGGGGTTTTGGATGAAGAAAAACTGTTCTAAACGGGACAGGAAAACTGGGAAAGATGCCCACTTCTCTCCTTCGTGCCTTAGTTAGGACTTTACCAGGGTTTAACTGGGCTTTGCCTGCCAGCCCCTGGCAAGTGTGGGATCCTTGAGACTCAGTTTCCTCACCTGCGGAGAAAATGAGGGCACTGGTTTGGCTGCACCCACGTGCGATTCAGCCTAGGTGCCGCCCCTCCCTGATGGTTTCAAATATCGACCCACTCTCCTTTTCTAGCTTGCAGAGGGCCACTGAGTGGCGGGGGAGTGGGGTGGAGGGACAGAAGGTTAAATACTGACCCTAGAGAACAGCAGGAAAGGTCAGAGCCTCAGGGTCACCGCCAGGCGCTGAGCAGCTTGATCCCCTCCCCCAGCTGGGGCCCTTGGCCCTAGGAGGCTAGGTTAGGCAAGGTGATGCTAGGTTAGCTATCGGGTGGGCGCCCGCGGGACTTCCAGGTCAGGTCACCGAGTCTTTTGGATCGGAGTAGAGAGTTCATTTATGCTTAGGACTGTCATTTGGTCTGCATTTCAGGGGGAGGAGAAGGTGCCTGCAGCTGCAGTAGGAGGCCCAGGTAGTCTACCAGGGCAATCAATCACAGTTTTCCTCCGAAGGATGGGGAATATTATATATTTTCTTTATTAAAATCTGCTTTTCCTTCTTTTCCTTAGTCTCTTTCATCATTGCTTTCACTTCTTTCCCTTTTCTTTCCCTCCTTCCTTCCAGTTGTTCTTCCCACTTCTCTTTTCTTATTTTCTCTTTCTTTTTTTTCCTCCCTCCCTTTCTTTCTCGCCACATCTTCTCTCCCCCCCCCAACTTCTCCTCCCCCATCCCCTCCCTCCTTCTCTTCCTTCTACAGGTCGGTGGAGGCCTGGCCGACCTCTCTGCTCTTTGAGACTTATCACATGAAACTTGCAAACTTCATTTGGTGTTGATATAAAGTAATTTTATTTTTGAAAAAGGAAAGAGGCAAATGAACCCCAGAACATGGAGGGAGCACTGGGGCCTCGGCCCTTTCACACCACCCCGCTGGGCCTTGGCAGCAGTGGGTGTCCCACCAGGGTCTGGCCCCTTTCTGGAGCCTGGGGCTCAGGTTGGGGGAAACCAGGAGAGCGTCCTCCTCTTGCTAAGGCTCCCCATCACCCCCCTCCAACATCACCAAGATTTATGAGCTGGCTTATTTTTATTTGACTTTATTCTGAAAAAAATATTTAAACAAAGTGTATCACTGAGGCCACCTGCTGAGCCTTCCATCTATTCTAGGGCACCAGAGGTGGCCTGGTTGAAACCATTATCTAGACAAGTAGACAAAAATAAAATTTCCTGCCACCCAGCAAGAGCCCTCTGTCAGCTATGCAGCTTCAAAGTCTACAATCAACCACAGTACGTGTTTCCGATGAGCACCGACGTAGACACAGCCATAAAGCTACACACTGTACCAGCAAAGGCCCTTCCTCCGAAAGGCAACACAACAGACACTACAAAAATCACTTGATTCTGGGGAAAAAAAATCAATATCGAAATTAGGTTTATTGTCTGTTTATATGATTAAAAATGACAAAGTGTTGCCTTTTATTTTCATAAAAAGACAGAAGGCTGAACAAAATAATTTACTATCGAGTTCTGCTCGTTGCATTTGCCTGGCAAAACCTGGAGGAGGCCGAAAGGGCGGCTGGGAAGCAGTGGCCACTCCATGCCCCCACTGCCCCCCAGTTCGCACCACCACGGGAGGAGATGCGGCAGTCGTGTGTAGCAGTATACGTTTCCTAATCTCCAGTCCTCAGCCGCGCCGGTCCAGCTGGGTGGTACTCAGTTCTGCTGCGTCCCAAAGAAATGCTGGCAGCCTGTCCCTAACCCCTTCTTTAACTTAAACCCGGGTCACAGGTCTTGTTCTCAAAAGTCATTCTCAGGATGACTCTGCTTTGGTGGTTGCCTTCCCGGCTCACGCCGGTGTGGCCTCCTAGACCCCCATTCAGCCACCCTGGGTCTTCGATTCTACGAAGCACTGCCTCGTTTGAGCGCCTGTCGGGTTGCTTGACCGGGATCAAGGGACTCGAAAACCTCCGGGGCTGGATTCTCCACGCGGGGGGCTAAGGCTGTAGAGGGGCACGCGCTGGTTGCACCAACGCCGGGCTTTTTTCTCTATGTTGAAAACAAAAGGGCATATGAGCATAATCAATGGACACAAGAAACGGGGGGGGGGGGTAGGGGAAGAGGGGGGAAGGGCAAGAGGAAAAAATGGTGACCTACCTATCACTTGTAATACTTTAAGCAAAAATAAAAAAAGAAAACGAAAAGGAAAACCAACAGACAGGCACCGTGTGACTCTCACCTTAAACTCCCTCCCCTACCCCTCACTCCCCCAAAGCCCAGTTAGAATCTGTCCTCTGTCTCGGCGGCTGCTCTTGGGCACGCTTCTGTCCGCCCCCCGCCTTGTTCTAGAACAAAGTAGCCCCCAAACGCTCGAGGGTCCACGGAGCGCGGCCCACGGGAGGGTGCGAAGAGCTGCACGCGCGCCATTCGGGAAACACCCAGCGCGCCGGGGCCCTCGGAAGCCCAATGTGCTCCTTCCCGTTGGGAACCAGCGCGATTTCGTCGGTGCTCGCGCTTTTGTTAAAGACGTTAATGGGTCCTCCTGTCATTCTGGACAGGAGAGAGCTCATCGCCTCGTGGTTGCGAAAATGAATCCAATGGAGCCATCGCCTCCACAGAGTCCCTGGGGCGCGCGGCTCCTCCAACGCCACCTCTTGGGCCGAGGACTTCCGGAGAGGCGGGCTGGATGCCCCTGTTACTTGGCAATCTGACAGACCTCCACGCCCGTGGGCCAGCCCCGCAGCGCAGCCGCCCGCTTGCGGCTCCACGTGTTCGTGGGGCCAGGCCAGAGCACCCTCGTGTCGGTGCAACTTTCCCCCGAGGCGACGGGAGGCGGCCAGGGCATGCGGCCTGGGACAGGCAGGCTCCAGGAGGTCGCCTTGCGGTGCAGGAAGGAAGGCAGTCTGAGGCCCCGCTTCTGGGAAGGGGGCAGCTCAGGCTCCTTTCTGCATAAAGGCAGATCCAGCCACCAGCTTTCTAGGGAACAAACCCGGCCTCACCTTTCCTCTCCAGTCCCTCTCTCCAGCCTCTTCCCCCTACCCGCCTCCCTCTCCAGCCTTTCGCCTCAACCAGCCCTTCCGAGGGTCAAAGGTCAGGCCTTCCTGGGCCCAGCCTCTTCCCAACACTGCTGCTGGCTGGGTCAGTAGTCACCTAGTCTAATTCCTGCTGACGGTCATCTTCCACCCAAGAGAGAACAGAAGCAGATCTCAGAGCTCCTTCCTCCTCCATGTAACCCTCTCTGATGATGGAGTTCTCAGGTGGGGGGCAGGTTAATTTAGGAAATTATGTTGAGAGTATAAAATGATTTATGGTTATTTGAGATTGGGGGGGGGGTGATTTCTGTAAGTATCATTACAGAAATGACCTGGTGTGGTTATCAAACTGGTGTGGTTATCATTTATGTTGTCCAAACCCAGGCTAGAGCTGGAAAGAAGCTGCCAGAAGCAATCTACAAGAAACAAACGAAGCTCAGCTCTCCAAGTAGGCAGATCTCTTCCAAAGGGGTCGACCTTTCACGTGAATGGGGGCAAGGCCAGCAGAGTAAAAAGCAGATTTCTATGCATGTTCACGAGGCCCAATGTAATGAACACATCTCCATCAATTCCTGGAGGCAGAGGGCTCAGTTTGTTTTGTTTTTAGCTGAGAATATCCTCAGCCTCAGCTCTGACGGACGACAGAGCAGCCAAGTAGTTAGAATTCTCTCTCGAATGAATGTGATGGTCAGTAGAACTCTCGGTATCAAATGAGCAATAATTTGCTGTGGCTACATGCTGGGTAATGAAAGATGTTAGCAGGATCAATAAAAAATGAAAACACTTTTACTTACATCTTGAGTTACTGTTTTAAGAGCATGAGGAATGCAATAAGCCCAAAGCTAGGTTCAGAGCCTCCCCCTGCCCCCTCAAACCCACAGAGCGTGGTCACTATGGGACTGCAGCTTCTTGCCACCGGGCCTCCACCTGCCTTCCTCCCTGCTCAAAGGCAAGGGGGTTATTTACATCAACAGTAACCCATTGGAAACCGGTGACAATTTAACTATCAAGGGTTTTAATTTTTTCTTTTTTTCCCCCTGCCGTCATTAATAAATTTTAAATTGTTTTTCATCAGAACTAAAGGTCATCTAGCTGGTTAGAGTTTACCAAAAAAAAAAAAAAAAAAAAAAAAAAAAAAAAAAAAAAAAAAAAAAAAAAAAGCAGGGAAGCATCCTAAAGCTGACTTGTCCTTTGCCTCTACGTGGATATTGACTGAGACACTCCGGAGGGCCCCTCCTTTTTGGTTGTGCACACACAGGCAAAGAAACAGATTTAATTCCTTTTGACCCGTTATGTTTGGCCATTACATTAGAAAATGCAGACCTTAAAAGTGCTCTTTCCAGATTAGTTAATTCTCTCATCTTCTTTCATAGTCATTTAGTCTGTTCAATTTTTTTTTTTTCCTATCGGGTTTATTTGTACTGCTGTCCTCATCATTCAATCCCCAAACAGTCCCCCCTCCAGATCTGGTCCCTAAGAAACCTATTGTGAAACCACTGGAGAAGCAAGACTTTAAAAAATGAGAAGATATTCCAAGTGCTTTGCATAAAACAGGAACAGCAAAATAGCTCACAACCAGATAGCTTCCGGCACCGAACCAAATGAGCAAAGAACATTGGGGAATATGTTTGGATATTTCTGTAGGCGTAAGAAGCCTATATTTTCTCACCACTTAAAAAAAAAAAAAGTCACGCATTTATCCGCAGCTTTATGTCAGTCTGACCAGAGGATCAAGGACAGTGGACTGTGGTCATCTTTAGGATGTTTGGGCGGATCCGGAGCGACAGCCAGCAACCTGGGAGATTCAGAGAGCGGGAACCAGCCCAGGAAAGTGTAGACAAGTTCCAACGTGGGGATTTCCCCGGGTGAGGGAGTGTGGCCGGCTCCGCCGGTACAGCTCGCACGAACACAGGTGTGTGTCTGCAGCCGCGCGCCGCGTTAGCGGGAGAGCCGCGCGCAAACCGCCGACCCGGCCGCTGCGCTGGGCGCACCGAGATGTTTACTCCCAGTTCAGGAGGCCTCCTCCCTGCCCTCATTTGCTGCTTTGAACTCGACAGGAGGGTCTGTTAGTGGCCCTGGCTGGGACAGCAGGCGGAGAGGGTGGCGCCCCCGCTTGGCTCCCCGGCTGTGACGCCGCTGCTGCCCTCCGCCCTCTGCTCCCTCCCCGTTTGCGTGGAACAAGCTCAGCAGTGGACCAGCGTGGCCGCGCTGGCGGAGCCCCTGCCCTGGCTGACCACCTCCCCCACGCCCGGCCTGCGCCTGTGAGACCCGCTTACCCCAGTGGGCGAGTCGCAGCGCATTAGCGGATTTCATGGCAAGTTGCTTCCGTGACAAGCGGTCAGGTTTCCGTTTGAGGCTTTGCCCCCTAGGAGGGAGGGAAAAGGAGAGTCAGACTGCATAATTGCAAATGAGAAATAAACCACAAAGGGGGACCCTAATTTCGAAAGCCCTGATGGTGCCTTCCCCCTAACCTGTGGCCCCCGGCCCCCCACGCTCAAGGCACAGTGAGAAATAGTAATCCATACACGTCGCGGGTGATACCTTTGCGCTCATTTTAAAGACCGGGGTAGGATGGCCCCCTCCTCGAAGCCTTTCTTCGCAGCCCGGGGCAGGTGGGTCAGCCAGGCCCCTCCGGGGCCCGCCGATTCCTGCACAGTCGCGATGTGGGGGGCCAAGGGAAGAACGGATCTCGGGCTCTGTGCCAAGCAGCCCCCTTCGGCGCCCAGGGTCTGAACCCGACGCACCAACCCAAATTCCCTTCAGCGCCTTCGGCTCCATCTTTAAGTCCAAGCAAAGATCAATTCTCCCTCTCTCGCTCGCACACATTTGCAGCCATAAATAAACAGCTCCCAGCTAAATCAGGAACGAGAGAAGAAAGAGAGAGAAGAAAGGAGAAGGAGAAAGACGAGAGTCGGAGCCTGGGTCTCGCTGTGCCCCTGCGCCGGCGCCAGACGGCTCTTTTCGGTCAGGCCAGCCTTGCATTTGGGGTTGCAACTTGCATTTGAATAGCTGCCTGGGCTGGTTATGGACCAGGGAAAGCTCTGAAAGGGAATCACTATGCAAATTGTCCCAGTTACAATCGAAAGGTTCGATCTCTCGGAGCTGCCTGACGGAAGTTGATGTCAGCTATCTGTGCATTAGGGTTGCATTACCGCCTTCGCCTCCCTCCTCACCCCCGCTCGCGCCTGCCCGGGAGGCTTTGCTTTTGCTTATGTGTATAGTTCCCCCCCCAGTAATTAAAAAAAGGAACACACACACACACAGGGTTGAAAGTGGCGGCGTAGCTGACTCGGGCCTGAGGCCCAGGGCGGAGGGGAGGAGGTACGGCCGCTCGGGCGTGGAGTGTGTCATTCTTTGCAGCAGGTGTTGGTGGTGCGTCTGAAATCAAACATTTAGAAACGGTTTTTTTGGTGCTTTTTTTTTTTTTTTTAGCGCTTTGCAGGACGAGGCTGAGGCGAAGGGCGGGGGCGGCGATGTCTGCCTTCGGCCGCCTGCTTGACGATTCCACAATGCGGCTGCGGATCAATACCCGCTCTCTGTAATCCCAGTAATTGTAGGGCTCGCAGCTTTTATTTGAAAGAATAGGACGCTACAGTGCTGGCGGGCAGCGGAGGCAGCGATGCCTCCGGGCGCCTTTTGGGGCGCCTTTTACCCTCCACAAGTCTCCCAACAGTGGGCTGTTTCTGCGACCACAGCGCGCGTGCATTAGCCTGGGGACCACGAGGCTCCCAAGGCTTCCCGCCGGGAATGGCGCTCTCGCGAAGGCGCTCTTGGCTCCTCCGGGGGGGCTAAGTGCGGCGGGGATGGGCCGCTTGGGGTCATGCAGGCCTCAGACCTCAACGCTCGGGGCGAGGATGCTGGAACTGGACCTTCCGGCACAGAAGGCGAGAAGCTTTGTCCGTCTTCAGCCGCCTACCAGGGCCCGAGGCAGGTCTGGCCTCGTGGATGCCCAGGGGACACGGAGCCACAGGCCTGCGTCTGACGCTGTACCCGGAGGCTGGCAGAGGCGCTAGGATCTGGTTTCCGCTCGCAGTGCGGGCTGCGCGCGTGGTGGACGCCCACAGACCCCGCCGCCGCCCCTCGCTGGCAGAGCAGGGGCAGGACCGCTGGGGCCTGGGGCCGCAGCCCCCGCACAGCGGGCAGCCCGCAGCTTCTGGCGCCCCCCGAAGATGACCATCTGTCATTCAATTAAGGTTTCAGGGCAGCTGATGGGGGAGCCAGGGTCAGCGACCCCAGGACAAAACGGCCTGCTGCCTCGGATAGGAGAAGTTCAAATGTTAAATGCAGAACATTGTGCCCTCTCCCAGTCCCGGCCCCCCGCCCGGCCACAGGTCTGGCCGGTGGACAGCAGTGGGGTGAAGGGCAGCGGTCATTAGCACTTAGATTTCAGCTCAGGGCCGGGCTCCTTCTGTTGGGTCATTTTGACCAGAGAACCTTTAACCCTTTCATGCCAGCCTTCCCTCTGGGGAAGGAGGAAAGATAGAGAAGGGAGATCAGATGTACCCATATAATGAGGGATACAACTATATTTTTGGTCACTTCTCTGTAGGAGAAAACTTACAAGAGAAGAAGAACAGTTAATTACAGCCCAAACAAAAAGGTCTTTAAAAAGGTTTATTTTTTGTTAATCCTCAGCCTAGGATATTTTTCCCATTGTTTAGAGACAATGGAAGGGAGGAAGGAATGGGGGTGGGGGAGGAGAGAGAGAGAGAGAGAGAGAGAGAGAGAGAGAGAGAGAGAGAGAGAGAGAGAAGAGAGGCACATTAATTGATTGCTTCCCATAGGCGCCTGACCAGGCCTGATCAAACCTGCAACCCGGGTAGCAACCCCTGACCAGAAATTGAACCCATGACCCTTCAGTGGATGCCTGGTACTCCAACCACTGAGCAACATGGTCAGGGCAAGTTTTATTTTTATATTTAAAAAAATCTTTATTGTTGAAAGTATAACATGCCCTTCTCCACGCTCCTCCCCCCCCCCCCAATGACCTCTTTTAGGCCACCCCCACCTCCAGGTCTTCACCATCCTAATGTCTTTCCATGGCTTATGCATATTTGCACACAAGTTCTTTAGTTGAGCTCTTCCTATCCACCAAAAGTTTTATTTAAAACATTTTTAGTTTGGGGGAAGAGTACATTACTAAATATGATTGTGGAACTAATGGGCCAATGTGGGAAGAGTGTGTTTGTAAAAAATCCCAGATTTTCCTCCCATAATTAAGTTGATTTGCCCAAATGTGTATGAGAGGTGATGAGTAGTATCCAGCTACAGTCAACACCATTAAAAGTGTTGGTGATGAAAAGTCTCCACTGCAGCCAGCCTCATTACAGTTGAAAATAGGTTGGACAGTTGATCTTTCCCTTCTGGGATTTTCCCATAATAAAATGAGGTAACACATTTTTCTTAACCAATGGAATTCATAAAATACATTCGTTGAGCATCCACAGGCTGTGGACATTTAGGTGGTAGCAGTTTTGGCTTCCCTATACTAGGCAGAGGGAGAAGCAGTCACACAGCAGTTTTCAGTAGAAGATCCAACTATGCTTCTCAATTATTAACCATGAAGCTTGAGAGCAAGATATCATTTCAAGGCATGGACAGCTAGGTCCTTCAGCAGGCTAGTGAGTAATAGAAGGACCCAGGGATTCTGGTTTCCAGCTCCAGTTCTCAACATTCAACCTAGTTGCTACCTTTTGGAAGTAAGTATCAAATCAATGAATCAATCAGACATTCAGAATTGAAGCACCTTAGCAAATTTTTCACTGGATAACAATGAATAATGCATAGACCTCTAGTATATTGACTGTGGTAAATGATCTTTAAAGTAAGGTGCTGCAACAAGTACCTTTAAATAAAATCAAAATAAAAAGTTTACCACAATCATAATAAATTGTTCAGTCATCTTCCTATTGACTCACATAAGCATCTTTCTTCAGAGGCATTTGGAGTTATTTTTCCCCCTCACAAACAGACCAGAACAAATTGATGAATTGAGCTTTCACTATGCTAATTTAGACATTATAAATATTTAATTAACATCCCTAATAGCCAGTCATAGAGAGCCCCCTCTCTACTTTACACTGTTCTTAATCTAAAGTAAATGCTTTTCCCATTAATAGCTTGATGCCATATTAGCAGCTTCCTCTGTAAAAGGGTCCCATTTAGTCCAAAAGGAGGGAGGCACTGAGTAGTCTACATTAGATAGGGGTTTATTCCTGTTTGTAAAGGAGCCCAGGAAGTCTCTACAAATTCCACCTTTTTCAGTTCTTGCTCAGGTGAGGCTGTCCTAAGAATAGCCTCTCAGTTCCATTTATTTAGACAAGGTAATCTTTTGGGATTGTACTAGAATAAAATATATTTTTGTAAGAATTATTTTAAAAAGGTGATTCATAGATAATGGGTGACAAATTTCCAACCATGGAATGTACTAGTCTTTTCAACAGACTGGTGCAATGAAAAGAATTCTGAAACAGGAGTCAAAGGACTTCAGTTCAAATTCTGTGGCACTCACTATCAGTGGGATCCTTAGGCTTGATTAACCCCTTTAGAGACTCAGTTTTCTCTTTTAATGTGGCTATAATTAATGTCAATGCCACAGGATTACTTTAAAGATTAAATGGGAGAATATATGTGAAATTGCTTGGCATATACTCAATTAATATTGGGTTAGATCCCAATTTTTAGTGTATATTTTACACACACACACACACACACACACACACACACACACTAGAGGCCTGGTGCATGAATTCGTGCACAGGTGGGGGCCCTCAGCCTGGCTGGTGATCGGGACCGTCTCACCCAGTCCCAATCAGGCTGGCCGGCCAGGGGGAGGGACCGTGGGAGGTTGGCCAGCTGCAGGAAGTTGGCTTGGGAGCACACTGAACACCCCCCTGGTGGTCAGTGTGTGTCATAGGTGTCATAGCTACCAGCCAGTAATCTGGTCATAAGGTTGCTTAGGCTTTTATATATATACGCTAGGTGCCTGGTGCACAAAATTCGTGCAGAGGGCAAAGGAGGGGGGCAGTCCCTCAGCCCAACCTGCACCCTCTCCAATATGGAGTTCTTGGGGACTCTCACAATCCAGGACCTCTAGTTCTTAACCGCTAACCTTCCTGCCTGCCCTAACCACTCTGCCTGCCTGCCTATCTGATCCCTCTAACTGCCCTCCCCTGCTGGCCTGGTCACCCCTATTAGCTTTCTTTTTTAATCTTATCTCCTTCACGCATAATTGTATTTGACTTCCTTATTGGCTTCTTCCTCTCACACATTTTTTCTCCTTTATGTAACACTTTTCCTACTGACTCATCATTTATAAACTTTTCTTTCCTCTTTATTTCCTACTTCTGTTCCATCACCATTCTTCACATTTTTCTACTACCCTCTTTCCCTTCCCACATTCCTTCTTTCCTTTTTCTTTACCCCTGCCCACCCTCCCCTTTTTTTCTTTCCCACCTTAATTTTTTTCTTCACTTCCTCCCTCTGACCTGCTTTGCTCCCTCCCCCATTCCTTCCAAGGCTGCTTCCCACCCCTCAGCTGAGGCCTTGGAATGGACACATCGCTTAGGCCTTTGCCGCCTGGGAATCCACCGCGGGGCTTAGGCCTCCGTGTGTGCGTGCCCCGTGCTATCAGTCCATTCCAAGGCCAAAGCCGAAGGGGCAGGGCCAGCTGGCTGCTCCCTGCCCCTTCAGCTGCTGCCTGCAAATCCATCTGCCCTGCTTGACTCTGGTTCCTAACTTCTCCAAGGGCTGTGGCCTCCGCCATCTTGGCTGGGCTAATTTGCATAGTCGCTCTGATTGGCTGGTGGGCATGACTTACATGTCTGAAGAAATGGTCAATTTTAATACTACGCTTTTATTAGATAAGACTAGGGGCCTGGTGCACAAAAATTTGTGCACTCAGGCGAGTCCCTCAGCCTGGCCTGTGTCCTCTCACAGTCTGGGACCCTTTGGGGAATGTCCACCTGCTGGTGTGCCTGGCCAGCCTGGGTGAGGGGCTGATGGGTGTTTGCAGACTGGCCAAACCCCCTACTGGGGACCCTCAACCCATGGAGGTGTGGCCAGCCTAGACGACAGGCTGAGGGCCATTTTCAGGCTGCCCACAGTCCCTTCAGGGCTCAGATCCCTACTGGGGTGCCTGGCCAGCCTGGGTGAGGGGCTGAGGGCCGTTTCAGGCTGCCCACAGTTCCCACTGACCCAACATCCCAGTGAGGTTGGCTAGAATCAGGTTTCTGGGGTTTATTTATCTTCTATAACTGAAATTTTGTTACCTTGAGTGAGGCCTAGGCAGGCAATGGAAGCCTCCTGTTTGCTTCAGCTCTGTGTCTTCTATAATTGAAACATTGTTGCTTGAGCAGAGGCCTGCCCGCCTAGTCAGGCAGTTGCAATGGAAGCCTCCTGCTTGTTCCAGCTCCGTGGCTGCTGGCCACCATCTTGGCTGGGTTAATTTGCATACAGCTGCTCTGATTGGCTGGTGGGTGTGGCTTGGCTAGTGGGCATAACTTAGGTGTCTCGAAGTGAAGGTCAATTTGCATATTACTCTTTTATTGGACTAGACTAGGGGCCTGGTGCATGAAATTCGTGCACTGGGGGCATTCCTCAGCCCAGCCTGACCACTCTCACATATTGGGAACCCTCAGGGAGTGTCCTACTGATGGCTTAGGCCCGCTCCCTGCTCCCCTTGGGGAGTGGGCCTAAGCTGCAGTCTGACCTCCCTTTGTGGGGGGCAACCAGGCTAATCAGGGGAAGCTACCAGCCCCATCACCCTGCTGCTGCAGCCACTGCCAGTCACCGCAGCCACCAAGGTGTCTTCATCAACATGGACTCCAATCCCTTCACCATGAAAAAATGACAACTTTCTTTAGGCATTTTCAAGATGTGTCTTTCACAGGATATGACATTTCTTTCTTTTTTTTAAATCCTCACCTGAGGATATGTTTCCATTGATTTTTAGAGAATGTGGAAGAGAAGGGAAAATCAGAGAGACACACCAAAGTGAGAGGAACACTTTGATTGGTTGCCTCCTGCATATGCTCTGACCTGGGCCCCAGCCAGGGAGGAGCGTGCAACCTAGGTATATGCCCTTGGTCAGAATTGAACCCAGACCTTGCAGTCAGCAGGCTGAGGCATTATGCACTGAGCCAAACCGGCTAGGGCAGGATATGACATTTCTTAGCCCTCCAGCAGGGGACCTTCATTTTTTTTTTCTCCAGGAGTGTGGTGGAAAAACCCTAGATCGCCTTTTTGGATTCTTATTATCCAAGTTCCTTTGAATACTACCAGTGGCATACAGGGAGCTTAGCCAACGAGCAGTAAGAAAACGTGTTTCCTCTGTAGTTCACTCCGATCTCAGGCTCCACCCCTGTCCATGCCTGTAACCTCTGGCCCAGGATGCAGGCCTGGACAGGGGGCCACCAAACCCCTCTGATCACTGGCTTTGCACAGCCCAGTCCTTTGTGATCACTGGCTCTGATCCTGCCCCCTGCCATCACCCTCTCTGCCCTTGCCCCACTGGCAGCCTCTGGCCAAGGCTGCAGGCCTGGGCAGAGGTCCCCCAGGCCCCTCCAATCACGGGCTCCACCCTTGCCCCACTGCAGCCTCTGGTCAAGGCTACAGGCCTGGGCAGGAGACCCCCAGGCCCCTTCCATTGCTGGCTCCACCCTTGAGCCTCTGGCCAAGGCTTGCAGACCTGGGCAGGGGACCCCCAGACCCCTGATTTACCAGATCCACCAGTGCCCAGACCCCTTTGATCGCAGGCTCCACCCTTGCCCCTCCAATCACTGGCTCTGTGAAGCCCAGGCCCCTGCTATCTCCGGCCTTGCCCCTGCCCAGGCCTGAGGCCTCTGGCCCAGGCCTTATGCCTGGGTAGGGCACCCTCATACCCCTCCAATCACTGGCTCTGCCCTTGCCCATGCCTGAGGCTTCTGGCGAAGGCCTCTGGCCTGGGCAGGGGACCTCCATCCCCTCTGATTGCCTGTTCTGCCCCTCAGGCCCCCAGCCTCCCCTGCCACCTGCCTGGTTAACAGGCCTGATCACTTCAGTGGCAGGGCTGAGCTGAACTGGGCGCCGCAATCTTGTGGCTATGGGGGAGGCCATCTTTGTGATGGAGTGATGCCTAATTTGCATATTACTCTTTTATTAGATAGGATTTTAGAGGACCAATGCACAAAATTCCTGCAAGGGGCTCGGCCCTCGCAGCCCGGGTTGCCTTGGCCCATCACAGATCCAGTTGCCTTGTGGCTCTGTGGCCCTGCCCACTGGTTGTTCTGAAAGGTCATTCAGCCATCTGGTCTAATTATCATATTAGTTCTTTGTTATATAGGATATATATATATATATATATAGTCTTCTATAAAATTGTCTTGTTATAATTTAACATTATATTTGCAAATGTTATTTTCTCATCAATTCTTAGAAGTGGATTTTCTCATCAATCCTTAGAAGTGGCGAGAATTTGGGGAGTCTAAATCCTGACCAAGAGGCAATGTAAGAACAGATGCTGGAACTGACTTTCAAAAGCTCTGAGTCTTAAACTCAGATCACTGAAATGTCCTTATACAACAGTCCTTGTGTGGTTTAGAAAGATTCCAGAAGCAGCATTATATTTCCCAGGGGGTCAGGAATCAGGCCAGAACTGAGAGTTCAAGAAATTGGAAATACTCCAGGCTGATCTAACTCTGGGGCTAGAATCTGCAGATACTAAACATTAGAGTAAAAGCAAAAAAGAAAGAAAAATAAACTCCAGATAATTTAAATTTAAAACATTGAAAAGATAAGCCATCTCATTCTGAGAATATTTTCAAAGGATTTGAGGAAAAAAACTGAACTGACTTGTTGGATGTTGCTGGTTACAGAGACAGTAGGAACCCTGAATTATTCTTATTTGCAAGCACAACATAAATACTACTTACCGTAATAAAAGCATTAATATTGACAAGATAGATGTTTATCTAGATAAAGTAAAGATCCTAGTAAAATCTCATCGTTTTGATTTTGGGGGCAAACCAAATTTTCCTTTCTATTTTTGGTTAGCAGTGGAAAGACTCAGATAGCAAGATTAATGCAAAAGAGGCAAAGAATTGGCTGGATGATTTCCCAAGTAGCAAGGAGTAGTAGGAGGTCTGGGCAGATGCCAGCAGTTTGCTCTGCTCTTCCTCTCTCATCCTCTTTCCGTAATTTGTGATGATCCATGGAAGAGAAAGGGAAACATTTTTGCACCCCTTGCCTTCATCATTTTGTTTTGAGACATCTGTGGGGAGTATTTTTGACAAATAGCTCCTACGGATGTATCCTAGAGTGTTACCTCTAAAAGATACCAACTTGCTCTATGGAAATGCTTGGTGTGGTCTTAAACTCTGATTTTCTACTTCTTGGTCCTCCTGAGTGAGGGCAATGGGCTTCTTGGTGTTAAGCTATGGGGAGAGGCCCTGAAGCTCTTAGAAACATGGTGGAAAGTGATTTACAGCATGAAAAACTTCATGTTTGCTTAGCCATCTACTTCCCACTGTGTGTCAGGCAACTTGCTGGGCACTGGAGTTAAGAGGAAATAAAAAGTGATCCCTGTTCCTAATCTGAGGGAAGTGACAGATCTTTAGATGCTGTTTCAGAGATCTGAAGAAAGCTATGAGAGTGTGGGTAGGTGCCCAGGGCAGGGAGTTTGTCCCTGAAAGCTTTACCCAAGGAGGCAACCCCTCAAACTCAGGGTAGATAGGAGTGGGCAGACAAAGATTAGGATGGGGGAAGAACATAGAGGTAAAGACAATGAATAATATGTGCAAAGGTGTTATAGTCTGAATGCTCAACATAGCAGGTGTGAAGGTATGCAGTTCAAGAAGAAAGTCAGCTAGGGCCTGTGAAGGGCTTTTATTGCCAAGTTGGGTTTGGATTTTATTATTTACTCAGCAGGGAAGTAATAGAAGTTCTTAAGCAGGTGAGGAGATGATCATATTTATTGCTTAGGAAAATTAACTGGTGGTAGAATGAGGAGACTGGAGATGAGAAGGCCAGAATAAAAACGAGAAACATAGCAAACAAAAATAAAACTGGTATTCATACTACTGGTGTATAGCAAGCATGCCAAACTCAAAGGCTAACGCGGGCCAACTATACAAAGTTTATGTGGGCCGCAAAAAAAAAAGCTTCAATTTTCATAGAAATGTAGGCCTATTTCGATAGAGACATGCTGAATACAAAGGGCTGAAATAAATGACTAATTGTTAACATAAAATAATAGAACATTTTAATAAAAATTAATATTTTTCTTGAACATTAACTTACCAGACACTGAATTAGTTAGCACAAATTACTAAGTATAATGCAAATAAACCTATTTTTCTTGTTCTCCAAAAGTGAAATATTTCCTGTTGCACACACCAATCAGTCCAAGACTAATGACATGGCAATGGGCTGCTGAAATATTTGCTGCTAGTATTAGTGGAGAGAAATGGTGCGCCTGTGTGTGATGAGCATAAAGGAAATGAATGCAACACGATAGTAATCAGTCATTAGCGAGTGTTGTAGTTAATCTTAACTAATAAAAGCGTAATATTGAAATTGACCGTTTCTTCGGGATGCCCAACAGCCAATCAGAGCGACTGTATGCAAATTAGCCCAACCAACATGGCGGCTGCCACTCACAGAGTAAACAGCAGCTTCCATTGCAGCAGGAGTGAAAGTGAAACTGTCTGCAAGCGGGCTCGCTTATCCTTGCCTGAAAGCAAAACATGTTTGCAACAATGTATAAATCATAGAATCCTCGAGAGCTGAAGGAAACAGCAGGCCGGGCCTGAGTCTAAGAGTAACATTCTTTCATTAAAGAAGCCCCGAGCTGAAGCAGAAACGAGGCTTACTAGGCCTCGCCTTAAAGGAACAGTGCATCAATTAGAGAAGATAAACAAACCCCAGAAACCTGCGTCCAGCCAGCCTTGCTGGGACATGGGGTCAATGGGAGCTGTGGGCAGCCTTAAAGCCTGAAAGCGCTAATCAGCCCGTCACTCATGCTGGCCACAACCCAATGGGGTGAGGGACGTTCCGGGGGGCTTGGCCAGCCTGGAGACAGCCATCAGCCCCTCACCCAGGCTGGTCAGGCACGCCAGCAGGTGGACATCCCCAGAGGGGTCCCAGACTGTGAGAGGGCACAGGCAGGGCTGAGGGACCTCCCGAGTGCACAGAGCAGCTGCAGGGGGGAACAGTGCAGGACCCAGGACCCATGAGTGAGAAAGAGGCGGCAGGGTTGGTGGCCTACTTGGTGGCTCCTCAGGCCCTTGGAGGGGCACCGGGGAGCGGGAAAGAGGCAGCAGGGGGTCAGTGGCCTGCTTGGTGGGCTTCCCAGGCCCCTTGCAGGGCACTGGGGAGTGGGAAAGCAAGGCGGCAGGATGGGGAGCAGGAAAGAGGCAGTGGGGGTCTCGGCCTGCTTGGCGGCTGCCCAGGCCCTTTGCAGGGCACGGGGAGCAGGAAAGGAAGGCAGCAAAAGACAGGTGAGTGGGAAAGAGTCGGCGGCCTGCTTGGTGGCTCCCCAGGCCCTTTGGGGGGTACTGGGGAGCGGGAAAGCAAGCTCTTGGCGGCTGGGGGCCTGCTTGGCGGCTTCCCAGGTCCCTTCCGGGGATCAGGGAGCAGGAAAAGGCTGGCCTGCCCAGGAGGCGGGGTTTTCCCTACTTTCTGGTGGCTGAAGGAAGATGGGCAGTAGGCAAGCTTGGGAGGCAGGCAGCACCTAGCCCTGGCCTCCCAAGCTCAAAAAAGAGAACAACATGCAGGGGAGGGCAAGAGTCTGAGAGATCAACATAGAGGGGGTGCCTGCTCCAAGCCTCCACGGTGCGCCTGGGGTCAAGCCTCCAGCAGGTAGACACACACAGGAGGACTGCTCCAAGCCTCAGATGCGGCTGGGGGCAGGTCCCCAGTGGCGACACACACACACACACACACACAAAAGGCGCCTGGCAGACTGGGGCCATCATAGGACATCCACTGAGGGGTTCCAGACTGTGAGAAGGGACAGGCTGGGCTGAGGGACCTCCACCCTCCCCCCGTGTATGAATTTCGTGCAGCGGGCCCCTAGTTATTACTAATTATGTATAACAGGATACTGTAAAAATTAAGTTATGAGATTTTTATTAAAACATTTCTTACATACTGTTATATTGGTTCAGCCGCAAAAATATTCGTTGTGGGCTGCATGCAGCCCAATGGCCGCAAATTTGATATGCTTGGTGTATACAAGCCCTAATTCATTAAATGATTTTCCAAATCTCAAGTTTTAATTCCATCACAGAGGAAACATAGTATCAAATTTACCTGAGGAGAATAAGTGTGATTTTTTTCTGTTTATGATTACTTTTGGTTAATTTTCCCTTCTATTATAATAAGTACCCCATTAGCTTTGCCTTTGATTATGTTCTTGTTTTGTGTTGATTTGTGTGTTTTGGGTGGACAACCATTGTCCCTGGACTTGTCTTCAGTGTCCGTGTGAGTTGATCATATTCAAACAAAATACAAAGGAACTCAAAAAGCCTTCAAAAATGAAGTGGATGCCCTGACTGGTTTGGCTTAGTGGATAGAACGTCGGCCTGCAGACTGAAGGGTCCCAGGTTCGATTCTAGTCAAGGGCATGTACCTTGGTTGCAGGTACATCCCTAGTGGGGGGTGTGCAGGAGGCAGCTGATGGATGTTTCTCTCCCATCGATGTTTCTAGCTCTCTATCCTTCTCCCTTCCTCTGTAAAAAAATCAATGAAATGTATCAATGAAAAAAAGAGAATGAAGTGGTGCTTCAGTCTCTTTTTGACAGTGTCTTAAACCTGCACTTTCTCATACAGCAATCCACATATTACATTTCCTGAAAAATTCACCTTTAGACATCTCTTAATCGCCCCTCAAATTCCACTCCTTCTTCCTTAGTAATTAAACTGCTATGTTTTTGGTGTAGCAATACAGCTATGCAACTGTATCTCCCAATCTCTCTTGCAGGAAGGGTATTGGTCTAAGAGAGGTAAGCAGGTGTGCTGTGAGACTTCCAGAAAAGTACTTTAAAGAAGGCTGAATCAGTTGGGATGTACAACCTTTGGTACTTGCCCATTAATTTTTCTTGATGGAAGGATCATGGACTAGATGGTTGAAGCAGCAGTGATCATCTTGTAACTATGAGGGAATTCTGAGGATAAAAGCTATGTTTTAAAAATGGTGTAACAGGAGAGAGAAACAAGATGGCGGCATAGGGTAGACACCGTAAATGCAGCCGTGAACAACTATTTCAGAAAAACCACGAAAAGAACACACGGACACCACTCGCACCCACAGGAAGGCTGGCTGAGTGAAAATCCTACAACTAGAGAAGAGTCTGAGACTCAGGAGCAGCGGAAGCAAAGTACAGAGGTACGGAGGCGGGTGCACGGGGCTCGGGGAAAGGGCTGGTGCCGGAGGTTGCGGTTCTTTTCCAAAACGGAGAGAGCCACAAGTCCCCAGCGGCTCTGAACTCCAGTTCCAAGCGAGTTTCTGAGGACCCAGACACCCGGAGAAGGAGAACTGACTGGCACCGGGAGGAAACCCAAAGCGGGTTTCTTTCAGTGTTGCTTGCAGCAATTACCGTGGGACACAGAGACCTGGTGTCTCTCAGCGCAGAGCTGAAAAGCGCCATAGCTATTTGCTCCGCCCTGCCCTGCAAACTCCCCGAGGCCCCGCCCCTCCCAAGCTGCATCAGAGGCTTTTGCAGATAAAAGACTGAGTAGCCTAGGGCAGAGGCTTAATCAACGCCTCCTTAAAGATACAGGAGCCAGCCTAACCCAGTGGCCAGAGTGGGACTAACCTAAACAAAACAGATCCACAAGGAACACACTCGGGGCAGATGCAGTGAGCATAAAAGCTCCACTGAAACAACTCTTGCCCCATAAGGGTGTCTCCAGCACAGAAGTTCTCCCACTGTAGACACAGCTGACTCTCATAA
>PVJC01009446.1:0-46458 GCA_004026665.1 Murina feae
GGGGAGCTAAGGACTCGCCAGATGGCCTCTGCGACTTCCAACTGCTCCTACCGACTCTGCCCCACCCCGAGCTCCCAGACGATGCCCCAAGCGCCCTGGCAGAGGCGGGTCTGCAGCGGGTGGCAGCAGGTCAGCCTGAGGAGCACCTGGTCGGATTGTAAGTCTCCTGAGATGACAAAATCACCAGGGCTGACAGCAGGAGGAGGCAGAAGGCAGGCCTTGGGGATCAGGGACGAGATCTGGGTGGGGTCCTCCCACCCCTCCACTTGCTCCCTGCTGCCCTGACCTCTGACCAGATACTTGAGGCCTCCACACCTCAGGCTCCATCACTTCTGAGTTCACCTCCTCACACGCCTTCAGCCCCTCATGCCCAGGGGGCTCCCCATATGCAATCCCACAGCCAAATCCCATGAGAAGTCCAGGCCCCTCAGGCCGCCTGGTCCTCCTCTTCGAGACTTCCCAGGTCTGTGACGGTGCTCCACTTAACCCTGTCTCGGGACTCTGGGAGTCACAGCCCGTGAGCCCCTAACTGAGGGAGGCTGAGCGCCTCAGGACAGGAGGGGTGAGGGCCCCTGGCCTCCCACCTCGCTAAGCACATTTCCCCCAACAACCAGCTTGATGTCAGCTCACCAGAGCCCCAGACCCCCTTCCATCGCCCCCCAGCCTCGCCCTTCCTGCCTCACACAGGCAGGCGCACCCGGCGCAGCCTCACCTTGATGATCCGCAGGGGTTTGCTGGGATTGTTTTTGTCCAGGTAATTGATGTACCCAGACAGGGAGATGCTGAGCAGGTGGTCCTTCTGCCACAGGCAGCCCAGCTGCTGGTCCAGGACGTTGGAGCCCATGATGAACGTGGTGACAACCGAGTTCACGTTGACGTCCCAAATTTTCGAGGTTTTGTCTCCAGAAGCAGAAAGCAAATGAGTGCTATCAGGGCTCCAACTGATCTATTCGAACAAGAGGGTGCCACGTGTCAGAATTCCAGCGGGAGTGGCCTCGGAAAGCAGCCCAGCCACAGCCCCCACTTCTGAGCAGGGAGAAGCAAAACCAGAGTGGGGGGCATGCCGGGCAGGGACAGGGCGAGTGTCCCGGCCATGCCACCTGCTGGACATGACCTCGAAGCTCTGTACCATCACTCGACTCTGAAGCTTCTAGCCACGAAACACAAGCCCATACTCACAGCATAAATGCCTCCGTCGTGAGCCTTGCTCCCGCCCAGGGCACACACGTTCTCTCCCGTCTTCCCGTCGTAGATGTGTATCTTTCAACAGAGGGAGGCTGGGGGTTACTGTGTGCACCTCAGCCGTGCGCATGCTGAGCGTGCTCTTCCTGATCACTGTTCTGTCAGCTCTCTACTGAGACGCAGGGAATTACTCCCAAGCTCTGCTCCATTTTAAAGGAGACAGAGCTGTGTCTCCCTCCCACGCTTTGGTGACAGCCCCGTTCCAGGTGGGAGAAAGGGAGATTCCTATGTCCCCACGCTGAGACCGGCTTTAGTGAGTTTGTTCTGAACAGTCACCAAGGATGATCAGAGGAGCCCCCCCATCCAGGGACCCCAGCCCGGCCCGGCCTTCACCTGGCCATCAGCGCTGGCCGTGGCGAATCTGTTCCCGTCGGGAGAGAAGCGCACGCAGTTGACGAAGCGGCTGTGGTCCTGTGGAAAGGGGACAGTTATCCACCACGGGCAGGAGGGTCACGAAAGCGCTCCAGGAAGCACACAGCCTGCCTCTCACAGCTACTGCTGCTAATCAAGCTGACAGCCACAGCGAGGGCTGGCTCAGCTCCTGACTCGGCCCAGGCCCATCTCTCTGCCTGGAAGGCCCCTGGACACCCCCAGCCAAGGCTCCGTCTGCTCCGCCGTGTTCCCTCATCTGTGGGGCAGAACCACCTCTCCCCTCATCCCCGGAGCAAGCCTAAGCCCAAGCCGTGCCTGTGACGGTGAGGCCTCCTGCCCTAGGCCTGGCCCAGGCCCAGCTCAGCTGTGGGGTTTGTGCTTATGGCTCGTGTCCGCCGACCCCTGCTCTAAAGGTGTGTGCTGCTCCCTTCAGACCTAGGCACATGGGGCTGGAGGACAGGAGGACAGGGCTTCCCAGCAAGGGCTTCCACCCACTGAACCAAAGTGAAACTGAGTCCAAGTTCCAATCCGGGCTCTCAGGCGACTGCCCTGCCTTCACTGCCACACGCCCACCATCCTGCCACTCGCTCAGAGGGGCCTCGGCGCCTCCAGGCACCTGTTACAGGAGACACCAGACCCGAGAGGCCAGGTTGTGAGGAGCCGGTCTCCAGTTTCCCATCCAGAGCTCTTGGCTGAGCCAGCTCTGGGCCCCAAGCAGGAGGCTGGCAGGCAGGCAGGGGCCCCTGGCAGGGAGCCACCTGAGGTCAGATCCTTAACTACTCAAGCCACCTGCAACTACTCTGCTGTCCACTCCAGGCTGGAAGGAAGCCAGCCACACAGCAGGGCTCACCCCACCCTCCCTCAGGGCCCGCGATGCGCAAAGCCAGGGGCAGGAGGGTCTGTGACATTGCCTCCTCGTTCCTCCCGTCCTCAGGGCAGCCCCGAGGTGAAAGGAAAGCTCTGAAAACAAAACCACGGCTCAAACCCTGGACATCTGGCCAGACAGCCAGTTCTCCGGTCCCTGCTGCTCCAGATTTTCTCTATAGAGTGGACAAGGGAGGGGGGCTGGGTCAGGGGGCCTCCGGACCGTGACTAAAAGGTTTGGCAGGCAGGGAAGAGGGGGTAGGGCTCCCTCCCTAAGAACTGGGAGCTCGCCACAGCAGTGCAGGCCTCGGGGTGCCACCGTGGGCACCGCCCCTCTGCCCTGGGCATAGGAATAGGCTGTGGACAAGAGGCACTGAGCCACTGATGGGTTGTCATAAACTGCAGTTTCACTGGTTCCCTGAGAGAATGAGCCCCCCCCGGCTCATTGAAGTCTGGACGCCCTCCTGAAAGGCAGCACTGACCGGGCGTCTAGGCCCTTGCCCTCCCCCCGACTCCACACGCTTCTCCTCTGAAAGGCCGTCCCCCAGCACGGTCCCCGTCTCCTGAGTCATAGCACTCAGCTGCCCCTGACGCTGTGGGACATGGCCCACAGCAGATGCTGGCAGGTGCTGACGTGGCCTGCAGGTCTGGGAATGATGCAGGCTCCCGGGAGGGGCCCCACAGACAAATGCCACTTCTACTCCATGTCCCGGGTCTGGGTGGCTTTAAAAACTCCTCTCAGGCTTTCCTGCAACTGAAGCCAAGTGTCCAGAAGAGCAGGAGACTGCTGTCTGCTCCTGAAATAGACCATTAACCTGAAGAGGGAGGGAGCCCCCACAGTCCATTAACCAAAGAGGGAGGCTAAAAATAGCCCTTCCCACGGGAGGGGCCGGGACAAAGAAGGAACAGTCTGGGCAGCATCTGGGGCGGGTTCCAAACTTGAGCATCTCTTGGCTGCCCAACCTGGCCGCCACCTCCTGGACCGGGCTGTGGCCTTGTCCCACCCCAATCAGCCTGGTGGGGTCACAACAGGAGCTTCCACGGCCCCAATGTGGAAGGTCCTAGTGGCTGGTCCCCTCTGGCTGACCCTTAGTCACAGCCAGCACTTACTAAAGCTCCCAAAATCCTCTCGTCATTGCCTCCCCGCCCCCATCTCCTCCCTCTCACCACTCAGGCATAAAGCAATTAGGTGTGGATTAAGTCGTGCATCCAAGTCCAGGTCACTGACAGGACAGACCCCGGCTCCACAGCCCGATTCCAGTGTGCACAGGTAGACTAGCCGCAGCTCAGGTGTCCCCTTGGGAAGCCCTCCCTGGTCCCACCTGCCTTGTGCCCTGGTCCTGAGTGCTGGAGAGAAACAGGCTCAGATGCCTGTGCCCACCATCACCTCCTCCCTTCAGGGCTCTGAGACGTGGCTCCTCCTGACCTGAGAATGCTGCCGGGCCCTCCGTCAGCCGCTTCCCCTCCTCTGCCAGGTGTCCCCTGCAGGGCACCTGGAGAGGCAGCCCCGTGCCCTTCACCTGCCTCAGCTGTGCCGAGAGCAAAGGAGACCGCCCTCTACCTGCCTCGCCTGGCACTAAAGGGACAAAGGCTTGTTCTAATCTTCCTTGGGCCACTCGCTGTCCAGCCAGCCACCTGCGGTCAGCCAAGGTCAAGCCTTTGTGTCAGCCAGGAGCACGTGGAAAGCTGGGACTGAGACCCCACAACCTGGGACATTCCACCAGGGCATTTACAGCATCTAATTCCTCTTGCCTTTCCCGGGAGGCACTGGAGACAAATCTGAGTGTCTCTGGAGGCCCACCTCCTATCATCCTGGTGGCTCAGCCGGTCTCAAGATGGCACAACCAGAGAGCAGGCTGATGCCAGCCCTGGGCTCCCGTGCTAACACAGCTGCAGGCCAGGATGCTGGTCTAGTTACATGGCTCGTAGGTGCTCGCAACTCCCACCCGAGAACGCACGCTCTGCTGGAACTGGAACATCCACACCGTCCTAGTGCAGGGTTAGGAGGACTGGGGACCGTGTGGTGTCCCTCGCAAACCCTGCTTTCCGTCTACACGCCAATGGTGTGCACCGTGACCTCTGCCATCAGCATCTAACAGGTTGACACTCCACTGGCTTCAAATAAAAACCACAAAGTTCACCCAAAACCACCCTCCAGAGAGAAGTCCACTTACGCCAATGGTAAACTTGAATTTGAATGGTGGCCCCTCAAAAAAGGCGGCACAGTTATCGTCACTGCCCGTCACCAGCCGGTATGGCCTGGTCTGCTTGATGTCCACGCTGTTGATGACTTTGTTGTGTCCCGTGATCTCGCCCACAGAAGAGCCACTGTCCCACAGGAAGACAGCTCCAAACCTTTACCCAACGAGAGGAGTCACAGGAAAAGTAATCAGTCCTGAGAAGCTGGATGAGACAGGGGCAGCTGAGTGTCCAATTCAGCCCCGGCTCATGACCATACTTCACACACTCATCCAAATCACACACCGACAGCACTGCGATTTCGGCTGTACACGGTATGTGTCGAAAGCATGGAGACCACATGTCTGCGGAAGGGGCTGGAGGTCCATGCTTGTGTGGCCCAGGGCAGCAAGCCTGCCTTAGACAGCATCCGCAGAGGACCAGCTTTGTGGTTAGTTTCCTTCCTGGGCGGGACCACGAAGTACACCTGCCATCCCCTCCGAGAGGAGATGATGCCTTGTTTTCGGCTGGCATTCTGTGAAAACTATTGTTTTGGTTACTATTTGCAATCTAACGAAAAAGAAATTGTTAAGATCAACAAGAATGATCTGAAAGCCCAGCTGGTGTGGTAAGTGGTCGAGCACCGACCCACACACCAAGAGGTTGCTAGTTCAATTCCTGGTCGGGCACATGCCCGAGTTGCATACGGGCGTGCAGGAGCAGCTGACGGATGATTCTCTCTCATTGATATTTCTACCTCTCTCTCCCCCTCCCTGCCTCTCTCTCTCAAATAAAAACATTAAAAAAAAAAAGACCTGAAACCCAATGGAAGAATCGATACCTACCACAATATGCATTACAAAGAGGCTCCCGATAAGGGAGACAGGCACATGCCTGCCAAGGTCAAGTCCTAGAGGGCAGCCATGGTAGCCCAGAGGGAACCCTGACTGCACCTGGAATAAGAAAACCAGGGTTCCTCTCTGGTCACTAGACCTGGGAGTGCAGCAACCACTGAGGGCCACCTACTCAGTGTTCATGCACCCCGTCTTCCTTAGTGGGGACCTGGGGTGATGTGCCCTGCTGGGAAATGCCAGTCTGCCTGGAAGCTGCTGGGAGGGAGGGACCCAATCCTGCTCTCTAAGAACTGCATCTCTTTCGCTTCCTCCCTTTGCTGCTTCCTGCTGCTGGGAGGTGGGTATGATGGTGGCAAGAGTTCTAGGACTCCAGAGACAGGCAGAAGGTGCCTGGGCCCCGAGACAGACCCCGAGGATCTCACCACTGTTACGTGTCACTGAAGCCCACCCCAAAGGAGCCAGTGGCCCGTGCTGCTCACACTTCTGTGAGGAGGCTCAGAGCCTGGCACCTATGGGGACTGAACACACACTCGTCCCAGCTGGCACACTGGTCACTGCACCCCCCGCCAGGGACACCCAGAAAGAAAATCAGGGGACATGGAGGGGAGGGCCGAGGCCAACTCACTTCTCCCTTCCTTCCCCGACCACGGCGATCCTCTTACTGTCTTCCGTCCAAGCAATGTCCTTGATCTTCCCAGCGAAAGGCTGGTACTCGTACTTGAGGAGGTGCTCCTTCTGAGTGGTGTCCCAGATCCGCAGCTTCCCAGACACATCTGCGGACATAACGGGGGGCGGGAGCCCGGTCACCACGGGTCCAGGGCTGCAGAGCTGTGCGGCCTGGGGGCACAGGCCTCTTGCAGTTGGCCCAGGCCGCCTGGGAGGAGGGGTGTGGTGTAGGTCAACGATCCCCAACCACTTGCTGACCAGCACCTGCTGCCTCCACGAGGCCCGCTGCTGGGTGTGGCCCCTCACCAGATTCCGTGATCACCAGATTCCAAGATCCGCACAGGCCACAGGAAGCCCAGGGACACCAGTGGCAAACCCCAGGCACCAGGCGCAGCCTCGCTTTATGACCATCGTTCTTTCCTTGTAGGGACCTAAATGGCACACGAGCCTCAGTCACTAACTTCCTCAAACTGGGGACCACAAGTTCCTCCAGTGCACAAGGTGAGTCTACCAGTGACACCTACCTCTCTCCTACAAGGCCAGTGTTACCAACAGAATCAAGGCGTGCAGCTGGGCAGCTCGGTGCATGCCAGGCAGGCGTGGTGGCTCCATGGGAGTCTGCTGACCCCACTCCCTTGAAGCCCCCCTGCACCTCAGGCAGTCAGCAGCCTCACTCATCACAGCACAACCCAACCCCACAACTCAGCTGCAGTGTGAGTGAGCCTATGGGAGATGCACGGGGGAGGTGGGGGAGGGTGCGGGAAGGAGTGGTGCTACAGACAGAACTGGGTGCAGGCCTTGCAGCATCTGCCTCGGGTCAGTGGTAGAGTAGCAGCCCCTCCCTCCCTGCCATGAGCCAGCCACCACAATGCAAGCGCGAGCACTGAATTCCCACATTCACAGGAAAAATGGAGGACTTGATGCTAAGACTGGAGGCCTAACTCCTCAGCCCGGAGGGGTGTGGGGAACCCTCCCAGCAGGTGAGCAGGCTCTGTGTTCCCAGGACACACTTCAGCACCTCACTAACTGGACAGCGGCTCCGCCAGAGTTTTGTCCTGTTCAGGGGGTGCCCAGGGGAGAGAGAGCCGCAGCACCTCAGATGCACCCTGCTCTGGGTGACTCTGTGGCCGGCAAGCACCTATGACCTTGCCATCTCGGGGGGCAGTGCCAGCGTGAGGGCTGTCCTGAAGATAAATGAGTTGACAGGCATAAAGTTTCACCAAACCAGCCCTTGTCACACCACAGGCTCTTCTTAGGAGATGGTCACAACTAGTCAGTGAGTTAGCTAAGGCTCCACAGGAGGCCCCACACTTGAGAGCAAACATCTGGCATCTAGTCCAGCTGTGGGACAGAGAGGAGACACACTGCCATCTCATGCACCTCACTGGCTGAGGGACTCCCTTGGGTCCTCATCCGCTTTGGGCCAAATCTAGAAAGACGGTGTGGCATGTCACCTGAGGGGAGTTCCAAAGGACCTGGTCCCTCTCGTCCCTTCGCTGAACAAACTAGTGTCAGGGAAGGGTTCGCAGGCACAGTGGGCCAAGGAGAACACAGCCAGAGCACAGACCCAGGCACCTACCTGCACCTACCTGAATCCTGCTCCCCCACCCCCCTGGGCTCCACAGCCCAGGCTCCACTCCATGCATGCAGTCCTCTCCCTATTGCCTCCCCGGCCAGACCAGCAGCCTCCTCCATCAGCCCTGCTTGCTCATAAAGATTTTTTCAGAAGCAACTGGAGCCAGAAAAACACATCGGGCTGGAGACCAGGCGCCCGGACCCCGTCTGACAAAGGCAGCTCTGGCGCGGTCGCCAGAGGATGACGGAGGGCCGTGGGTGACAAGCCTCATATTAAGTGCACAGCCGGTGCCAGGAACATTAGCCAGAGAGCACAGCGGACAAGCACCCGCCTGGGGCCTCAAGGGGGCAGACAATAAATACACGCCCACCAGGTATGGCTGCACCAGAATCCTCTGCTCACGACGGCTCTGCAGCCTGGTCTCCCGTCTCTCCCCTGAGCAACGCTCACATCCTTCTCTGGGCTCCGGGCCCCACACAGCCTAGGTCACCTGGGAATCACTGCCTGGGCGCCCGGGGACTGAGCACGGGCACAGACCGCCAGCATCAACATCACCCGAGGAAGCCACCTCCAGCAGGGACCTGGAGCTGCCCTGAGGATGGTGCCACACGGAGAAGCATCACGTGGCACTGTGGCTTCCTGAAGGCAGACATGGACTGCCTTGCACAGGGCCGGGGCCCGGGAGTGGGCTTCCTCACACAACAGGCCATCTGGAGGGTTCAAACACTCAGCAAATGGGGACCAGCCAGACTTACAGGAACCTAAGATCCAGCGGAGGGCTGGCACCCCGTCTGGGAGTGAGCTGGGGTTTCCTCGGCCCTGGGACCCCTGCGCCACGCAGGCACAGCAGGTACCAGGAATGTTAGCCAGAGCACAGCACTCTCCCAGCTTCCTCCTCCTCCACACTGCACCCCACCCCACCCCCTCCCCACCCGGTGTAATTCAGCACAGGACGTTCCTTTCCTCTCTGCAGGAAATGTGTCCTGTCTTCAATCTGGGCAGAGGACCAGTGTGCTGCCGAGTCAATATGATCTCCGCCCAGAACACCTGCACCCGGGGCAGCACCATCTCCCTGGTTCCTCCATTCAATGAGGGTGCTTGTAAGAAAGTGTCCAGCTGACCCTTCTCTTGTGTAGACTGTCCTCGCTGAGTCGGCATTAGCATCTGAACACCACGCCTGGGGACACGGGGCAGGGAAGGGCAGGGAAGGGCGGGGCGGGGCAGGGCAGGGCAGGGCAGGGCAGGGCAGGCCTCGCCAGTGATTCAGCAGCCGGGCTCCAGGCTCAAGGCACCAGGGCGGGAAAGCTGTGCCAAGCAGGCAGCGGGGCCTCCAACCACATCTCTCTCTTGAGAAGACACAGTTTTAAAAGGCACCCCAGCCAAATCCTGGGGTTTTAACGAAGAGACATTTTGCTGGCAAGCTGGGCCAGAATAAAAAACCTCACAGGCTAAAATAAATCACAGGCTAGGAACCAGAGCAAGTTTCACAGAGGAGTTAGAGTAGGTCAAAACACAGAAATCATTAAGTGCCCAGGACGTGCCAGACCCCTGGTCAAGCCCTCCACATACAACCGCAGCCGGCCAGCACTGTGCGTGCCGGTGTCGGTGACGGACACCTGTCGGTGCCCACTGTGCAAGAGCGTCCCAGGGATTTTACACACATTGCACACTGGACCCTCCCAACCCGCCTGCTAGACACTAGCAGCCCGTTTACAGAAGTGAACGCTAAGGCCCAGGAAGGCAAATTACTGAGGAAGGCCGCAAAGCCAGGGAGGGGTGGTCCCTTCAGGGACAGGTCCACGCCTGGCGGCCCAGAGCAAGGGCAGTGCAGACAGCAGCCACAGCGTGTTTGCATCCTGGCCCTTCCCTTCTCGCCGGTTAGTTCCTTCAGCACTTTGGTTCTGCCTGTCCCTCTCGGGGGATGGGAGGAGGCCCACATCAGCTCCTCCACCTGGCTCTCCCTGGGGCCTGAGACAGGGCACAGGCCAGGCCGACAATAAATAGCCGTTGAGTGTGTGAATGAATGGGGTGTGGGGACAGAGTAACTCACAAGGGAGGTAATTTCGGTGCCTCCCTTTCTCATCTGTAAATGGTAAGAGATCTGCCTCAAAGGATTAGGTGAATAAAGACAGCATCCTAGAAGGTCAAGATCTGTGTGCCCAGCCGCTCACTGAGCCGGCGCCCAGCTGGAGAGCAAAGGGTCAAAGAATGACCCTCTGACGGACGCTGAGGGCGCACTGTGCTAGGTCCCAGGAAAGGGGCAGCAGGAAAGGTAACACAAGACAAAGCAGAAAACACACACACACACACACACCCCTCGCACAGGCTCCAGTGATCACAATACAGCCAGCACAAAGGCCTCTGGCCAACCTCAGGGAGCATTTCTGCTGACCTCAGAGGCTGAAACCAGCGGGCAGGCTGCAAACTAGAAAGCACTGGAATGGGGCTTCTCAGTGGCTTATACTTTTCTTGTCTCAGCCCCAAGAAACTAATCACATTGGTCCCACCCGCCTCCGCCACCCTTTCAAGGCAGGAGCCCAGCCGGGCCCCAGGGCACCACCAGGCACAGGAACACAGGTACCTCCAGAGGCGATGTAGAATCCGCTGGGCGCGTACTTGGCCACCACCACCTGATGGGCATGCTCCGTGTAGATGTCAGCAAGGGCTGGGTTCTGCAGGGAGGAGACCCGAGTGAACACAAGGCACATAGAAGCAGTCAAACTACTTTCCGCTCTCCCAACTGATGGATGTGGGGGGAAATGACACACCCACAAAACTTACTAGTAAGGCAAAAGCATCACAAAGAAAATCCCAGAAGTATACACACCCACTGCCTGCCTCTCTCTGGGAGACAGAATTCTAGGTCATTTTACCTCTTTCTCTTTTGTCTCTGGTTATAGAAGTCAAGGTAATGTTCTCTCCTATGTATCTGTGAAACATATACATGAAATAGGAGTTTCATTAAAAAAAAAATCGGATCCTAATTGTCCCCTATTTGTGCAGGCTGCAGCTGCATTCTTCAAGTCAAGCTGGTCTCGCCTGCTCAGAGCCAGCCCGGCCCTGGCTGCCAAGCAGGGCAGAACGCAAAACAGGGCCTCTGGCTTTGAGGAGGGAGAACAGAGTGGGGCACATGACTGGAGGCTCTCCTTGTCAAAGCCCTCGGGTGGGAAACTGGGATTCCCACCCCCACCCCTTGCGTAGCACAGAGTGAAGGCTGGCTGGGCTCTGCAGGAAGAAGACGGCCAGGACCTGGGACTAGGAGCAGCTTGACTACTCACAGTGAGATCTTAACGTATGATTTACTGAAAGTATATCCGCCCCCCCTCCTCCCGCCCCAACACACACCCACAGCCAGGAGGCCTCAGCAAACCTGGACCACGCTGAGATGCTCCCAATTTGTCCCCACGGCTGTGCTTGCTTTCAGGAGGAATAAAGATTCGGCCACTGAATCCCTGACACCCGCTGTCAGCTTTCTATGAACCACATGCTTTTTGAAGAGGCCGCTTCCCACAGACCAGGCTGTGGACACAGTTTCCATTCAGAAGCAGCTACTGCAGGTGCAACTAACTTGACCCCCAACTGTCCCCCCACCTGCTCCGACCACCTGGTAATCTGCCTTCCCTTATCTCCTTTCAAGATCAGAGGCCTGTATCCTGCTCAGCCTCCTGGCCACAGGATCCCTGCACACCTCACCCCATCCAACCAGGGGCCAGAGCAGAACACCCTAAATTCTAGCCCCATCAACCACTGGCCCCCTTCCACCAATCCTCGCAGCCCCAAGTCCCTGTAAATGCTGTTCCTCTGACCAGCAACATTTCTTCCTGGCTCCAACACTACTTATGCATCAGACCTAACTGAGGAGCTGCCTCCTCCATGAAGCCTCCTGTGATGGCCTGCTCTCTCCCTCCTGTGCTTCCCAAGCATTCCACACGTCCGGGAGGCAGCTGTGACACGCACCTCGGTCCCTCACATCCACGTGCATTTATGCAGCATAGCAGTCAGCAAACAGCTGGTATTCAATAAATGCTTTCTGAGGGAAAGGAGCTCTGAGCAGCTCTCATGCGGATCCCATGTCTGCCCCTAAGACTTAATACTTATTATTATGTGATGAAGGAAGCACTTGATATATGTGGCTCCTAAGTTAATTAGTCTTGGAACAAACATTTGCTAATGAAACAGAAGATATCAGGTATCCAATAAAGGTATCACGAATGGCAGAAAAGCAAACGAAAAGGCGCTCAGCATCACACTAGTCCTTTGGGAAATGCAAGTCAAAACCACAATGAGCTACTACCATGTACCCGCCAGAGCCAATGAAATTAAAAGATGGGAGCAAGCATGGGGGGCAGGGGAGGGGAGCACTGGAATTATTGCTGGTGGGAATTTCAAATAGCCTGGCTGGTTATTTATAGTTAAACACAGACTAACCATACAAAACCCAGCAATCCACTTCCAAGAGTAAGAGACGCAAATGTCCACTAAAAGTCCTGTGCGTGAAGTCAGAGGTGGAAACTAGAAACCATTCAAAGGTCTCCCGGAGAAACAAAGTGATCGGCCGTCCAGAGGAACAGCTACCTCTCCCAGCTGCGAGGATGCACCCAACCTGCTTTCTGCGAAATTCTAGAAAAGGAAACTTAAAGTGACAGGAAGCAGACAGTCCCTGCTAAGGGCTGGGGGCAGAGGGAGCCAACTGACTGCATGGGGCAGAAGGGGCTTTGTGGAAAGACTGGAATGTTCCATGTTATGATTATGGATTCTGGGGGCGACCACATAACTATGCACAGTTGATGAAACTCAAGCTGTACATACTGAAAATGGAGGGGCGTTTCTTGCATCTAAATTACCCCTCAACGAAGTGAGATGCCTGGTACCCATTAGATGTCTGCCTACTCCAACCCGCTCCTGTCAGAGCAGCCCTCACTCATGCCCTGACACTGAGAGGCCCCCTCACAAAGAAGCCGCTACGCTGTGTGCACAGCCATCACCACCACCAGCACCACCACCGAGGGCCTCCTTCAGGTGTCTGCTGCTAGGACCACGGAGGTTTTCCACCTACACAGTGGGCACTACCAGCTCACTTTACCGATGACAAAGCCACCCAAAGGACAACTACCCACCTATACTGGCACCCACAACCTGGAGACCTGGTCACCACCCTGCACTGCCTTTAAAAGGGTGGGCTCCGCAGAGGCCTCTGGGGAAGGAGGGACGCCCCTGGGAGGAGGCTCTGTCCTAAGAATTCCTTCCCCTAAATGGGCAGGGCGTCTGCGGGCACAGGGCATGTGCAACTCCCAAGGTTGTCCAGGGCAGGCTCAGCACTGGAATCCCGGGCTGGACCAGCCACTGGATGAGACATCAATCTTCCAAGTAACACTGGGCCAGTGGGGGTGGCGAGTGGGACGGAGGCGTCACCAGGCTGAATATGACTGCCTGAGTCAGTGGCCACTGCTCTGCACACAGGGAAGCTGGCCACCGGAGGCAGAAGCGACACCACCCGTCCTCAACGTGTCCTGCCACGGGTCGGGCTCATTCCACATCAGCAATGCCCACTCGCGCCTTCCAGGGCAGCCTCCCTCCCACGCCCCCTCATCTCCTGCTGTCTGGAGGAACAAAAGCAGGATTTGGGATGAGTAGTGATTTGAGGACGAGCTCTGAACCACAGAGTCGGGAGGGAGGGAAGCCAAGTCTGGGAGCAGCTGGAGCACTCCGCTGGGCAGGCTCCCTCCCCCAGCCTCAGGAGACCTCCAGAACAGAGCTCCAGTGTCCACCAAGGGGTACAGAGGCTGGGCACCCTCCTCTGGGACTTCCTTCCTGTGCTCTCGCAGTCAGAAGCCCTGGCACTAGAGGCCCTGTGGGTGCCACGTGGATGTGGGCAGAGGCTGACAGAGCTGCTAGAACCTGTTGCCTTGCCTGCTACCCCAGCCCTGCCCCTCACTCCACAGCCCTGCCCTGTCTTCTAGTAGCTCCCAAGCCCACCTCTTCTTTGTACCCGACCCAGATTCCGTCTATTTCTTCCCATTCCCCCTGGAACCACAAAAATATATTTTAAAGCGATCTTTCCTTCTGACAACCCACCGTGGTCTCTGGGTCCCAATTCCGATCACCTCATTCCCTCCTTAGAATCCCTCCTTCAGGGGCTGCAGGACCTGAGCCCCCAGCCTCCCCTCTTCTCAGACCCGCCGAGGCCCCTTCCCGCCCAGGCCCACCTCAGGGCTGGAACAGGAGCCTCCCTGGCCCCACACTCCGTCCCCTGTCCCACAGGTCTCCCCCTGCTGAACTCAGGGCCCAGCTCAGGGCCTGCCTGATGCTCAGCCACTTCCCGAAATCCCCAGACTGGAGCCACGATGCTGAAGACTGCGAGAGCTGTCACAAACGCGACGAGACGCAGGACCACGGCCGCCCGGTCCGCCCCGACTCACGAACAAGGTAAGGGAGCCTGTCCCTGCCGCGAACGTGAGCAGGGGGCCTTCGCGGGAGCAGCACACCACACAAACTCTGCCCCGCCCTGCCCTGCCCCAGGACAGTGGCTACGCTGTGTCCTGAGCCACCCCAGCACCCCTTTCACATTTCCGTCTTGGCGCTGAGCTAGGGGACAGAGGTCACCACGGCATTTTACAGGTAAGACTGATTGAGTGACAGCCCCATCACAGGGCATGGCTGTCTGTGTTTCTGCAGTGGCTGAAGGTCCCCTGGAGCAGCTAGAGAAAGTGTGGGCGCCCTCCACACTCAGGCAAGGTGAGCATGAGTCCGGGAGGGCTGAGTTTTCAGAGTCCTGGCTTTCTAAACACTCCCAGCTCCTGAGAGAAGTTTCGGGTAGCTGGACCTTCGAGCCAACAATCTGCAGGGCCCTCTGTCCATGGGTGACTAAGGCCAAGTTCAAACTACTGCCCAGTACCCAGCTCCAAAGCAGCTACACACAACCTGTGCTTCCAGACCCGTAGGCCTGAACCCAGACGCTAAGCCCCGACCACGAGACCTCAAAGGACAAGAGCCCAAGTGGGAGCCTGGCGCTGGGGACCTGGTGAGCACTGCCCTCTCACCCCTGAAAGCCTTCTCCTTCCAGCCCCCCAGCTTAGTCCCCTCCCAATGACGCAAACCAAGCCCATGCATGACCCTGGCATGGCAGCAGCCTACTGGACACTCTTTACCTGTCTTCCCACCCCTCTGCCTGCCCTAGGCCTTGTGAGTCAGGGCGGAAAACTGGGAGCGGCTGCTCCTATTCAAATCCCAACACCTCCTGGGTCTCAGTGCCTGTCTCTAAGACAGTAGTCAACCAATAGGGCAGACCATGCACCATCACAGCCCAGGCTACCTTCCAGAGATGCTTATGAATTAGCTCAGTTAAACCTCACACTAATGCTGTAACACTAGAGGCCCGATGCACGAAATACGTGCAAGGGGCTCGGACCTCGCAGCCCTGGCTTTGGGCTTTGTCTTCAATGTCATCCAGAAGGACACTCAGAAGGTCGTTTGGCTGTAGGGTCTAGTTAGCATATTACACCTTTATTATCACGGATGACTCTCACTGATTTGGAAACTGTTCTAAGTGCTCAAAATCCAGCTGGATGCCAGAGGTGGTGCTTGGGGCTGTGTGTGGGACTGGAATCAGCCAGTGCTGCTGGAAAATGGGCCTGAGTGTGCATGACACTCACATCCAGCCTATGGTAGAGGGATGGCCCTTTTCTGGGTGAGGCTCTGGAAAGCGGAAGAAAGAAGCCACAAGCCAGAGCTTGCAATCAAAGCTTGAAGTCCAGGTCTAAGGGCTGCAACACCACGAAGCCGGGGAGACTCCACCGAGACTTCTAAAGTAAAAAAGGGCTCTTTGCACTTTATACGTGCCATGTGGGGAAGGGGGTGGGGCAGCTGGGTGGCAGGGAAGGGCATTTCCCAAGGGCTGGGATGGGGATTAGAGTTAGCATCTCCCACCATTCCCAGAAGAGTGAACTTACACAACAGCCAGGAAATGACCAGCTCGCCACTGGCCTCAAATGCGAGGCTGCAGCCTTTCTTTTTATCTCAAGGGCTTTGACGTATCTCTCCACACCTCCATCGGCAGAGTAAGCAACGTAGGAACCACCCTGCACGGTCCATAATGGTGCCAAGAGGACGCAGTCACGCTTCTCCCAACTCCGGTGTAAATGTAATCCTGTCCCAATTTCTCCTCATCTCTGCTGCCTCAATCTTCCTAGAGAACTCTTACGCATCCTCCAAAACCCAACTCAAATATGCCCTTGCTCAGACTTCCTTGCTGCTGGGGCAGAGGGTTCTTCCCTCTTGTTCCCAAATCAGTATGGACACTGTTCTTTCCAGGTGCTTAGCCTAGTGCATGAGAATGTCCTCTATCAGGGTTCTTCAATGGCCACCGCTGACACTTGGGCCAGATTAGTCTTTGTTGTAGGGCAGTCCTGTGCACTGTAGGTTGTCTGGCAACACTCTTGACGCTACCCATAGATATTAGTAGCACAAAAATGCCCTCAGACACTGCCAATTACCCACCAGGGGGGGGTGGGGGCAAAACCGCCTGAGAACCACTGACTTCCATCTTGGGCACTGTGGCCATGGGCAGGGCTCAGCAAGTCGGGGCCTGAATGTGTGTGGGAACCCTCAGGAAGCAAGGGCTGGCTGTACCCGCTGACCAGCACTTGCTGAGGGATGCATTAATCTGTGTGCAGCCTCCTCATGGGTCACCCTGCCTCAAATCTCAGACACAGGATAATCCGTCTACTGCAGAACCTTCTGTACCCTCTGGACCACAGCCGGGCTCAGGAGGGCTGCTTGACACCCACCATCAGAGCCCTGCACACTCCCCTCACACCCAGTGTTCCAGCCAAATGGTCTCTCCAGGCCCTGAAATTGCGGGACCCTCTCACCACCCACACTCCACCTGACGGGCACCACTGATCCACCAGTGTCTTCCTGAGCCTGCAGGCGCCAGGAGCCTCCTGTGCTGAGTGGCCCACAGCGCCTCTTGCTTCTTCCTCATCAGTCCAAACTCAAGTTCCTAAGAGTTGGTTCCCCTGTGAGACCGTGAGGACTGAGGACAGGCTCTTAGTGCCTGTGCCTGGAGCAGAGTGTGAGGCCTCATCACCCAGCCTCTCAGCACACCTCAGCCACAGGGGGGAGAGCGCAGGACCAACTTGCTCTAAGGAAGCCAGTCCGGTGCGGTGCGGTGCTGAGAGCAGCCCGGAGGAGCCAGGGGCCGGCAGGGACCCAGGCTGGGCTGTCTGTTTCTGTACTCCAGGAGAAGACGGTGGCCTGCATGAGGGTGGCAGCAGAGGAAGCACTGAAAATCTGTCAGATTCTGAAGTTCCTCTGAATAGCACCCATAGGGTTCCGAGAGGAATGAAACAGGGTGTGGAAGGGAAGCGGGGAGTCAAGTGCAAGGTTTGAGGCCTGAACGGCTGAAGAACTGCATTGCTCTTCTGGGGGAGGGGCACATGGGAACCCTAATATGGTTTCAGGCGTTACGGGTGAGATGCCGATCAGACTTCCACGGTCTGGTCCACACCTTCTCTCCCATCTCTTCTCTACTCCGAGCCTGTACTCTAACCGCCACCTTCCCTCCTGGTCCGTGCAGGTCTTTTTCACAGGAGTATTCTGCCCTAATAGCCAACGTACCACCTTTATTGGACAACTGATGGCCCACCAATCAAACAAGGGCCCTCGTGCCCAATTCACACCCAGAACAGGGGCGGCCACAGCAGCGGCATCCCGTGCTGCCCCGGTCCAGGGGAAACTTACAAACAAATGGGAAGTGAAAGCAAACACACGAGAGAGGATGTAGCGTAAAAAGACCTCAGAAGAAAGAGCCTGGGTTTCCCAGGTCAGGGGACGCCTCCGTGGCTCGTCCATGGCTGGGACCAGCTTCTCCATTGGAACCAGCTCCGTCACCTTCCTGAGCTTGCCACCCGCTCAGAGCCACGGGCCCACGGTGGGGCGGGAGGAGATGCTGCAGTGTAAGAACTGTTCCTGGTACCAGGCACAGTAGCTACACTTCATGTGGGGTCTGCATCTGGTGTGCATATAAACGGCCATGGCGCACCTGCCTTGTCAGGGGTGAGTCCATGGGGTGCATGGTCTGCATCCCTGAGATGCTTTCGTCTGTTTGCCAAGCTACAAATACCTACGTAGGGCCACCTCGACTTTTCTCAAAACCTCAGGCACTCACGCTGGAGACCTCTGCATCAGTACGATCTCAGCCCTTGGCAATGTTTCCCCTCGGCCTGAGCGGGACCCGATCAGCTTTCTAGGAATCCGTGTGACTAGCACAGTAGCTGTTAGCACCTTCAAAGCACATTCGTAACCACCCACCCCCTCACTCGAGGTGCCCAGCAACCCTGGGCAGACACTGCCAAGTGGAGCTCCGTTTTGCAGCAGAGCAGAAGCAGCGGCTGCTTCCCCGGAGGTGGGGGCAGAGCCAGCAGCACCACTGACCCAAGGGAGGCCTCCCCTCTTACAGACAAGGAAGCCGAGGCCCAGGGCCCCTCATTCCCTCGGTCGGTTGCGAGGTTCCCAAAGGTAAGCACATCTGGCCAGTGACAATCCCAACCCACAGAGCGTAATCGCTCACAACAATGTGTGTGAATTTAAGTTGACACCCCGGGGAGTAGTGCCAAGCAAAGCCACCCAACTACATACTGTGCGAAAGGCCCAAGCCCAGCTCAAGAGAACCCCCCCACCCCTCAGTGGTCCTACTGGCAGTTCTGGCTTCCCTCCCCACCAGCAGAGTCAGGGAGAATCAGCATTTCAGCCTGCAATCCTGGTCATTTCAATCATCACAGGAGAAGCAGGAATGTGCAAGGACTGCCCTGGGAATTGGCTCTGGAAGCATTCTCAGCCTGGGGACAGGATGCCAGCCTGTGCCCGTGACGCATGGGAACTAACGGGCGTCTGATTTTGCCCTGGGGCTCAGATCCGCAGGGGGAAGATGAGGCTGGAGTACAGGTGCTGGCTCAGGGACGCAGGGAGACCCTGGGTGTTAGTAGTGATTAAACCTAAGTGCCATTCACCAAGTGCTGGGTGCGTGCCAGGCATGCTGGCTGCAGGGAGGCCTCCTCTGCTTCAGTGGGCAGGGCAGCCAAGGGAAGTGGGGGGAGCCTCCTCTCCTCATCTCCATTTTGCAGATGAGGAAACCGGGGCTCAGGGAGGCCTGAGCTGAGTCAGCAACCCCCCTGAAGTCAAGGAGCAGGGGTCGGCCTGTGGCCCCCCAAGTCCAGAGCCCGTGTGCTTATGGAATGCACTGGTCTGAGCCTCAGTGTCCGCAAGAAGAGCGAGACCCCGGCCTGGCTGGACTCCCAACAGTCTTCCTGGGCATCTGAGGTGTGGTCGCAGCGCCGAGGGGGCGTGGCGGCCTCCTCCGGGCCACAGGAAAGGGGTGGGGAATGCACCCAGGAGCTGCGCTGCGTGGGGACGGGAGGGGCGCCCGGGTGGAGGGCGGAGAAGGGGGGGGTTACTCACATCGATGTTCCTTAGAATGACGCACTTGCCATTGGTGTAAAGGAAATTGCTGCCCTTGGGGTCGCCGCCGAGGATTTTGGAGACGCCCCTCTCCACCTGGGGGAGGCTGGCGAACACCTTCTCTGCGGAGACACAGACGCAGCGGCGCGCGTTAGGGGCGGCCCGCCCGGAGCCCCCGGCCCCGCGGAGGACGCAGGGGAGGCGCGCGGGGGCGCAGGGCCGGTCCCAGCGGGTCACCTGTTGCCTCCACCCGGAGGGCCGGGCCGCCACCGGGAAGGAGCGCAGAGGCCCCAGCGGCTTCCTGGTCCCCGATCCCCGCCGGCCCCTGCGGGGGCGAGGCCGCTCCACAGGCCCGGCCCGCACCTCCAACTTTGGGGGTTCCCGGGCCGGGGTCGCCCCGAGGGCGGCGGGGCGCTCGTGGGCCTGCGCCCGCGCCCCTCCCCCGCGCCCGCGGACCCCCACCGCGCCGCCCACGCCCCGCGGTGGCCGGGGGCCGAGGGGGCGGCAGCGCGGGCGACCCCCCGGGTCTCCCCCTCTCCCCGACCCGGCACTTACTGATCTCGTACGGCATCCTCGCCCACTTGTTACCGCGCCCGCGAGACCCTCGGGGACCGCCCGCGCCGGGAAGCAGACCGCGCCGAGGCCGAGCCGGGAGAAGCACCGAAAGGCGGCGCCGGGCGTGCCGGACGCGGAGGGGGCGGTCCGAGGCCGCGGCTCCAAGGTCCGCTCGCGCCCTGCCCCTCGCGCTGCCGCAGCGGACGCGCCGAACCCGGAAGCGCGGCCCCGCGCGCGGCTCGCCCCCAGCTTTGACCATATATAGTCAAGCGCTCGGCTCGGCGCGGCGGCCCCGCGAGCATGCGCGGTCGGCCGCCCCTCCCCCCGCCGGCCCCGCCCCAAAGCCCTGACGCCCCGCCCCCGGAAGGACGTCACCGTGCAGCCCCTTGAAAAAGCGGCGCGGGCAGCCTTCTGCGTCCGAATTTTCTCGGGAGCGGGCGGGCTGAGGAAGGGGGTTCTGTGCCTGAGGCTTTGGGGGCACCAGCGCGTTACCTCGGGGGGCTGGGGGAGTCTTTCTCTTGTCTGTGCGCTCCCAAGCCGCTAGCTTCCGGCCCTGTGGACACCCTGTGTTTGCAGAAGCTGCGAGGCGCCCGCTGGGGGTTTTGCAAACATAGTGCTTTCTTTCTCTCTTTCTCTTTTCTTAAAAAAAAAAAAAGGAAAAAGCGTGAGTCAGTGGGAGGCGCCCTCCCTCGAAAAGGGCTGCTGGCAGAAGGGACTTTAGGGGTGTGCTTTGCTGGCCCGAGCTTTCTCAAAGATTATTTTAGGAAGCCAAGAAAGCCAAGAAAAGCAAGAAGTGGGGGCTGGGAGGGAGGGGTGTCGGTTCTAAGAAGCCCAGGGTTTATGTCCTCATCGAGAAAGCGGAAGGAAGAGGGGGATTTCATCTTACAAGATCGAGGCAGTGGCTCGATAGGGGAAAATGAAGGGCTCTGGGGCCTGTTACTTGGAGCCTCACCTTCTTTCGGGTGTGTGAGGGGGTCCTGTCTCTCGGAGTTGGGGGACAGGGTAAATGAGAGCATCTAAAGTACCTATCTCTCTACTTAACTGTCTTCTTACACCCTTGACTTTCTAATCTAAGGGGAAATTCCGTTTCTAAATGTATCCAGGTTCATCACTCCTGGCCTTCCCTTGGCTGTTACTGGGTTAATTGACTGCAGGCGTGTTCAACTTGATTTCTTGGCTTGTGCTCCTGCCTCCCCGCCTCCCCCCCCCACCCCACCCCCCCATCTCAGCCTGTTTTCCAGATTGCAGCCTGGGTGTGTGTTAGATTGAAAATCAAACTCACTATTAGTTTAAAAACTACAAGAACTCCCAAACCTCAAAGTAAAAGCTGAAAGTCCTTGAGATGGCCTACCTGGGCCCTTTGATAGGTCTCAGGGATTCTCATCTACACCAGGCTCTCTACCCTCAGCTGTACCCTTCCTGCCTGCTTTCTCCTGCAAGGTGACCTTGGCTAGCCAGGGCTTCTGACATTTGTTCTCTACCTGGAATTCTTTGTCCGAAAGTACTTACGCTTAAGGGTCAACAGTTTCTTGAACGCCACTTTCTTTGACCACCTTATTTTTAAATTGCAACCTTCCAGCCTTTACCCTTCTGATACTCCCTTCCCTGACTTCTGTCTGGAGTATGTTTATTCCTGGCACATGGTGGTTGCTCCAATGGGTGACCCAGCACCCCAAACGCAATCTTCAATCAAAAAGCAACGCGTGTGAAGGCAGTTCTGTGAACTGAAAGGCCCCGAGAAATGTTGACTTTGTGCATAGTGGTGTGATTTCTAAAGCAGAAATACAAAACAAATGGGGCTGTGACTGCTCTGAGAAACAAGGTTTTAATGATCAGGCCTTAAATGGGACGGGGGTTAAGAGCGGGTGTGACAACTGAAGTTTGCCCCTAGAGCATTTATATGACGGACAGACTGACTTGGATGTAAAACTGAGGCACCGACCCCTAGCTGTTGCAAGCTGGTAACCCGTATGCAGGTGTGCCAAGCCTTGTTGGACCCAACGCTGTTCAAAATGAGAGTCTAAACCAAACCCCTGGGCGTGTGCTAGGCTTTCTCTAGGTTATATGTTGGTCTGGGGGCTTAAGAAGCTTGGAGTAGGATGGGGATGATGATGGTGATAAAAAACTTAAGTACGTCTACAAACAACAAGATTGGAGGCAGCTGCCGGGGTTGAAAGGCGAGGGCTGGAGCTCATTCCCCTGTTCCTCTGCTGGTGATCTCTCAGCTGTAAGGGCTCAATTGGCTGGCGTCAGCTGTGCCTGGCTGTGGTTCTAGCTCTTTTCTCCTAGGGTTTTCCTACTCCCCACATGCGCCTTCTTTGTAAGAGAACTAGAGGCCCAGTGCATGAAATTCCTACAGTCTGTAGAGTCTTTGTGAACAAGGACCCCCTGCAGAGTGTCCCTGGTGATCAGGGCCAGCTGGGGCCTTCATTCCATGCTGCCCCTTGGTGGTCAGTGCATGTCGTCATAGTGAGCAATCAAACTCGGTCTCCTGGTCGAACTCCCTAGCAAGAAGTCACCTGTTGCATTTTAGATCTATACCTGGTAGATCCCTAACAGAGGGTGCCCCCAGACTTCCGTGTGGACCCTGAACGGTCTCTGTCCCAGCCATTCACTGCTCTACATGTCAATATAGGCACGTCTCTACGTCTTTTATTCTCCATGCTTTTGTTAAAACGAAACCCTGATCTGCCTATGTAAACCTACATCCTTCTATAACCAATGCTTCCCTGGCATCTTGGTGGGAGTGTTGGGAGCCAGTCTCTTCAACTGAATTCTCTAGTATTTGTTAAACATTCACTCCTATGCCTGCTGGATTGATCAGCCTTCCTGTCCACCGCTTGGGAAACAGCAATGGGAACAGGGACCATGTGTTTCTCAGCACTTAGCATAAGGGCCCACCAAGTGAGCTGAATGAATTTGCTAATGTGTCTTGGAATGACCAACAGGAGCAACACCTGAACTTGCATTAAATTCCAAAGCGTACATTAGCGTGGCTTAAAAACATACTGTTCGGTCAACAGCTCAAACAGATCTTCCCTGAGAAGTCAGAGGCTGGCTTTGGATAAAGGGCTTGCGGGCTGGATAACTTGGATGAAACCCCTAGAATTGGTCTTAGCTGTGTAGGAGGACTTACAGCCTCCCCTTGCAGAGGGAGATGGGTTCTCGTCAATTCTGCTGATGCTCTGCAGTGAAATGAGGGCTGGGGACGTGGCTCTATGGGGATCCACCTCGCCCTGAGCATGCTTAGCCTTAGCCCTGTTTCCTCTTCCTTAAATGGGAATAGAAAAGAGGCCTGTGCAGCTCTCAGAAGCTTTAGAAAGGAACAGAGAAAGGAGGGGATGGGACAGGAACTCTGAACTTAAACCTATTGGATCACTTGCAGCCCTCACACTTTCATGTTGGGGTTTCCTGTTGGTTTGACCTCCTCCTTCCTGTTGGTTTAAGAGTGTCAGGCAAATGACTCTGCCAGGAGCAGCAGGAAGCATGGCGGGTGCTGCTTCTCCCTCGGGCAACTCCCATCTGGACTAGTCCATGTCCTGGGGGGACTGGGCCCTTCCCCCTCTATGAATCTTCCTTTCTCTCCCGGGTCCTTCCCTGGGGTTTGTAAACAAGGACCACCTGCAGCGTGTCCCTGGACTAGATCCCCTCCACCTCTGCTTCCTTACACCCGCCTCACATCCATCACCTCCAGCTTTCACCAGGAGGGGCCCCTCACTCCCCAACTCCCAGAAACTGTCCCAGGTTGCATCCAGGTTCCACTCCTGGTCCACTCAGCTATGAAGGGGGGTGGTGTGAACTTGCATGGGGCTAACTTAGCTCCAAGGTACCGCCCGCTGATCTTGAAAAGTCGGGTGAGGATTTGGGCTTTCCTACTAGAAGGGAGACCATGTAGGGTCTGGCCAAGAGCTCTCTATTGCTTTTGTCCTCCATGTTCTTGTCAGAGGATTAATAAAACAGAACCCTGGCCTGACTATAGCAACCTACCCTAAAAGCCCAGCTGACGTGGCTCCGGGGTTGAGCGTTGACCTTTGAACCAGGAGGTCACGATTCAGATTCCCTGTCAAGGCATATGCCTGCCTGGGTTGGGAGCTCGATCCCCAGTTGGGAGCGTGCAGGAAGCAAGCAATCAATGGTTCTCTCTCATCAATGTTTCTGTCTCTCCCTCTCCCTTCCATTCAAATCAACAAAAATATTTTAAAAAATGAGCCAATACAAAAGCATTGACCTCTGGTGTGTAAATTCTTCCACCATGAGAACAAGTGAGCCCTCTCCAACCCTGGGTGCAGACTTGGGCTGGTCTCCTCTCCTTGGGCTGCTCAATTGGAAACACATGGTGTTTAACAAGGTCCCATGAGGGGGCGCTGTGCTTTGTAAAGAGGTGAATGCCTGGCAGGTGTAATCAGCGCTGTGAGGGTCTTCAGTTCCCTCCCTGCAAGCTGTGGACTCTGCGCCCGAGTTCCTGAGTTCCGTTCCCGTTCGAGGTTGTCCCCAGGGGCTGGACCTCCAGGAGGGGAACGCTACCACTGCATAGCCTCGGGCTAGTTTGAACAGTTCCAGGGAAACACATCCTTAAGTCCCTGACCTGTTGTTTCTTTAAACCATCAAGTCATCATCAGCTAAGCCTGTGCTATCTGATCCCTCTCAGGTCTGGATGAGAGCTAACTGCAAACCTGGCCTCAGAGACTGGGACCTTAGCCCGTGTTCTGCGCTGCCACCCCCCCTCTCCCTCCAGTTTCCCCACCGAGTGGCAAGGGTCTGGCCCAGTCACTGCCACCCTCTGCCCCTCTTTTCATTTTGCACAAAGAACTCCAGTGAGTGAAATTAGACGGTTTTTGTCCTTTTCCACCTGATTTATTCCATTTAGCATAACAGCCTCAGGACCCACCCATGTTGTTGCAAATAACAAATGAACAAAACAGATTCCTAAATACAGATGACAAAATGGTGGGTACCAGAGGGGAAGGGAGTAGAAGGGAGAGGGTGGTTGGGTAAAGGGGGTCAAATGTATGGAATTAGCCTCCTCCCATTGATTCCTGGTGGTGCAGTGAACTAAGAGTCATTTGTTCAACCATCAGCACACGCTGGGCAGAAGCTGGGAACATGGCTGATGTGCAGAAATGGTGCCGCCCAGCCTTCCGTCATCTCTACCCTGCAGGGCAGCCTCCCCCGAGGACCCAGGCTCCCACGGCTGTAACCCTGCTGTGGCCAGCGCTGCACCATCCCCCAGTTTGGGGAATCCCTTGAAAGGTCACACAGACATACCAGCTTCCTGAGAATAAGCTACAGCCAAGATATTTAGGGTTTCAATGGCACAGACATGCCCAGAGTGAGACTCCAAACCTTGTTGAACTAAAACCAGATGCCAGCTGTTCCCAAAGGCATGTCAGTGGCGGCCATGTCGACTAGTTGTGTGTGTAGGTCTCCTGTGCCGGTGGAGGCTGCCTGCCCTTCCTGGGCAGTTGCTGCCTTTTCTGAATCCAAGGTTGGATGGCTCAGGGCGATGTCCTCCCTCTTCCTCGCTATCTCACTCCGTGTGTATTCTGTCGCTTTGCATCCCAGCCTGGCTTGGTCATGAGTGTCCGGACCTTGGGTGGTGACGGCTTGTGCACTCCCAGTTTGGCAGAGTGACAAGCTTCGGTTTCCAGCTAGTCTTGCTTCCCCACTCTATCAGCCAGTTCCAGTGCTCACAGCGGAAGACACTTCGGCATCATTTTTTTGAGTTTCAGTTCTTATTTTCTGCCCCTGCCTTCTGCCTCGCTCACAACAGAGGGCTGGGGGTGGCCACCTGAATCGCCCACAAGAGGGGCCAGCCCGTGAACTTCCCTTCCTCGCTGCTGCATGCAATGCGTAGTTCCTCAAATGTACGATGCCGTCTGGTGTTTTCCGGGGCTCCCCATACACATGCGGCAGCCCACTAGGTCCAGCATGCAGGCCACCCCTCCCCACATAAATGCAGGCGGCCAACCCTGGATTCCCCCTGCAGATGCCTCTCTTCCAGGGCTCGTTGCTCCTGTCTCCTGGCTGGCTTGCAAAATGTTCATATTCCTCGCTGACCCGGGGACAGCAGACCCGGGGGAAGGTCCTACCTCTGTCAGTGGAGGGCAGAGAAACACCCAAGGGAGTGGCAGGCCCTCCAGTCTGGTCATGGGCGGTTCATGACAGGAAACTGCAAGATGAGAGCATTCTCGAACACTTCCGACACCAAAGAATGCCACGGGGTGGAGGGGGGATAGTGCCAGGACGAGTCCCTGAAGGCTACTGTACGGGCAATCGCAGGTGCTGAGCAGTGCTTAGTGGGAGGCTGGAAGCGGGTATTGACTGGTCAGGATGAAGGCTGATGAAGATTGGACACTACGAGGGCTCACGGGAAGCAATCTCTGCTCTGGCCCTGTCTTGCGCTGTCCCCGCTCGACGTAAAACATCTGCATTTGGAATGCACAGCTGTCTCTGTAACCCTCCCCACCTGGGCGGAAAGAACTGCCTGCAACCCCAGCTAAAGCTGAGGAGGACTTGGAGTCCCAGGTTACTTCCCCTGCAGCTCTGACTGCGTCAGGAATCAACCAGTTCCCTCTGTGACTAGCTGGTTAGCGACGCTAATGAGCCGAGTTAGGCTTCGTGTAATGGGGGTTGGCTGAGCGAACAGTGCTGGGATAGTACCTAAACTTCAGTGCTGGGAAGTTAGCTGGAGACGTACGGGAATACCTGGGCTGTAAAAACATAGACGTGGCCCATGAAATTGCTACGGAGACCCAAGTTACTTTGATGTGCTCCGTACTAGCCACCCGACTGAACGCGGCAATCCTCCATAGCCAGCTGCTGCTTTAAGTCATCCGTGCACACGTGACTCGTAGAATTGAGGGAGGCTTGGTCTCATCAGTCGTTATCTGTTATTTGCTTAGTTCGGATTAGCCCAGCGCTGTTCAGTGACCCAGTCCTTGTTCATAGCTCCCAGGCGGAGTGGGGACCACTAGGGGCCTGGAGGAGACTGACTGCCTAGGCAGGGGGTTGATTGTGCGAGGGAAGTTGGGTTACTCGGAAGGGTGGTGAGGTAAAGGACAGGGACCTATAACGGAAGAACTGGGGCGCTCACAGGCCCAGCTGGGTTTGAAGTGGCCCATCTCCATGCATGAAGCCACTTGTCCGCACCCTCAGTCTGAGCAGATGTCAGGATCTGACAGGCCTCTTTCCTGGGCTCTGAAGAGGCTTGGGGTGAGGTGGCGAAGCCGGAAAACCACACTGGCGTGTGTGGCCCAGAGGGGAGCCCAGCTGCTCACTGCCCTGGCCCAGGTCTTGAGGTGCTTTTGCCTGGCTCCCTCTTGCTGGGGCCACGCTCAGTGGGAAAACTCAGGAGCGTTAAGATACCCGAGGGCACGGGAGGGAAGCAGAGAGCTGCCGGCCATGTGGCAGCGTGTACAGAGCCTCCAGAGGTTGACCCCACTGAGCGACTCAGTGACCTCTGAGCATGGAATTTACCCAGAGAAACCTGCTCCGTGAGGCAGTGCTGGCTGCTTCCCAGCGCCTTCTCAGTGAGCCAGATCAGGAACCCGAGGCTCCACGCTGGAGCATCGGCCTCCCCGGCCCCTTATTGTAGGCGTTTTAGTTAGACAAGGCTGCTCCTCTGTAGCATCTCCTTCACCGGCCAGGACAGAGGTGCCCCAGCAGCCCTAGGGGCACGCGAAGTGCGCCCCTTACATCACAAGTGGCCACAGCCGGAGCCTGCCTCCTCGTGCTGCCCCTGTGTGGCCACACTGCCTTTGTCCTCACAACTCAACTTCAGTTTCCCTTTTCCCTGTGAATGGTGGGAGGTCTGTGTGCCTTTCCTGGAGGATCATTCAGCTGTGGAGGTTAAGATCTGATGGTCAGCGTGCCAGGATCTCCAGGGTGGGGTCAGGTCTCCAATGTTCAAAATCCAGTCTGCTGCTGTGGTGCCCCACGGCCATCAGGTGGTGCCAGAGGGCACCCCAAATACACATATCTGCCAGGTAAGGACAGAATAAGGACCAAAGGTCATTCAGACAAGCAAAAAAAAAAAGAAAAAAAAAAAGCAAGTGTCTTTATAGGGTGCTTGAAACTCTTCATCGGTGGCTCCCTTTCCACACTCAGCTTTGCTGCTGCTTTGATCTGGTGACAGGTTTTCTCTCCTTTTTCCCCAATTCCCATTTACTTTTGGCGCTTGGGGCAATGTCATTTTTTCAATATGAAAAGAGCAAATTCAATACAAAACAGACATTTGAAGTATAGGGTAGGACAAAAACCAAGGGTGGGTGGGGGGAAGGCAATAGCAAAAGAAAAGGGTGTTGCCAAAAGATGGAGAGTGTCCTGTCCCCTCTCCTCTGAGAATGACTCCCACCGTCTAGGTGGCAGCATGTACCTTTCTAGAGACATACTAGGGGCCCAGTGCACAAATTTGTGCACCTTGAAAGGAACTGGGGGGCCGAGAGGCTGCTGTGGGCACAGGGGCGGGTGTCAGCCCATCCTCTGCGCCTCCGCCCAGCCACTCCCACCACAGCCTCCATCCCCTGTCTGCCAGCAGCCCCATTCCCATTGCCGCTGCTCTGATGAACTGAAGGCGCCAGCCCTGCTCACACCCACTGACTGACAGCGTGGAGTGATTGGAGCTGGTGCCAGCAGCAGGTGTGAGCAGGGCCAGTTGTGACTGTTGCCCCAATTGTCCCTCAGGAGCAGGGGGAGGTAAAGCCCTCGGGGCAATCAGAGCCAGCAGCTACCACTTGCACCTGCTGACAACGCTGAGGGATCTGGACTGGTGCTGGGCACCAGCAGCAGGTGTGAGCACCCAGCGGGAATGTGGCATGTGGGAGCAAAGCATTTTCAGTAATCACCAGAGGCTCACCCTGATGACAGTGACCGGTGCTCCTCATTGGTCTGGCACCCCCACTTCCCTCCATCTGTTAAAAGTATTCTCTCCACCATCGGCTGTGGCAGATGCCTGCCATATTCCATGCTTGCCCCCTCGTGGTCAGCACACGTCATAGCAACAGGTTTGGTGGTTCAGTTCCCCCTTTTGGTGTATTTGCATATTAGGGTTTTCTTATATATAGACAGGACTGTGATTGCTTTTAGGGTAAGGAAAGGTGGAGATGGGGAGGGCCTTTCTTGAGGCTTAGGGACTAAGGCTGGTCACTCTTCCCTTTATCCCCCCTCTCCATCCAGAGAAAGGAAGAGGTTCAATGTGGGAGGGGAGGTAGTGTGCAGGAGGGAAGGACCTCACCTGATAGAGGGGGGCACACCTGGCAAAGGAAATGGCTTAGGACAGAGCTTGGAGAGAGACTGAAATTGAGAGAAATAATCTTAACAGGTGGAGCAGGGAAACATACCTGGAACCAGGTTTTGAACAGCCTGAATTCCACAACTGCCCTAAATGGGATCTGGATGAGACCAGCATCTTGGAGAACTATGTTGAAAACAGAGGGAAATATTAACTGATCAGGCAGGAGGAATGGGAACCAGAAGGAAATGCAATGAATAGGCAGATGCTGAGTGGGAAACACATTTGTCCTATTGATGCCACTGTGGCATGTATCCCAAGAAGTGGCACCAATTGACTACTCTGAACTATAACCACCTCGTTGCTAATAGCTGTCCTTGAATAACTTGTGACAACACTCAGGAAATTGATGGAGACTTGAATTCTCAGTCTTAAAGTACAGTTAGTTGTACAAAAATACTCCCCCCCCTGCCCCCCCCAATTTCCAACATTGGCCACTGTTCATGTTGACTTATTCCCAAACCTGCAGGTATGGTCCATCAACCAGATGTTTCTCTCAGGGCATAAGTTAGGGCATAGTGATCCCTGAAATCCTTGTCCATGCCAGAAGGACAAGGGGAAGAGGGGACCCACAGTGTTTGGGACAGCTGGACATGGGAGATTTATGCCCTGGGGGCTGACTAGCCTGCAAAGGTGAATCAGATATCATTCTCATCTTGAGTTTCACCTGCTCACACAGCAAGTGGCTCTCCAGGAGGTCACAGAGCTGAGGGTCTATGTGGGGAGAACCAGGATGCGCAGATCCAAGGGTCAGGTTCTTCTCTAGGACTATGGTGGCTTCCATGGCATCTTGGGTTTTACTTAAGAGGGCTTCTGCATGTCTTGGGGGAGGGTGTGGTCGCCTACTGATTTTCCATCTTTAAAAGACACCTGGTTCCCTTGTACTTCTCCTCAGCCAACTTGAAGTGGCCAACACCCTCCAGAGCCACATAGCCGAGGCCTAAATAGAAGCTCAGAGACAGATAGGAGACCCACAGATACAGGTTGACTAGGCGGTTGACAGCAACCTTCACTTGGTAGAATAATTCTGGAGAATCTGGGATCTCATGGTTGTTCCACAATAAGAAGCTAAGAAGAAAAACAGTATTGGCTGGTCTCAGAGGTTGCGGATAGCTGTGGTATTTCTGAAGGTGGTGACTGGAAAAGAGGTTGGAGGGTGGTTGGAGGCTGGAAGAAAGGACATCCCTGGGTCTGTGCCATTCACACACTGTTGAAGCAAGAGCAATAGCCCTACATTTTCTTTCTGATCGAATTCCTATGACAAGATTGTGACTTCTTGACCACTGGTTCCCAGAAATAAGGAACCCCAAGTATCTCCTGGAAGGAGTATTCACCTGGGCTCTGCAGGAGGAGAGCTCCTGGTCCCTACAGGTGCATCAATGGAAAGCACACATTCCTAAAGTGACTATGGGGGAGTGATGGCAAGTGGGGCTACTTCTGCGTGTGCCCCTTGGTTCCAGGCATTCTTCTCATTAGTGTCATTCCGTATAAAAGTACTGGAATCAAAAATGTATCCTTAATCCTGGAGGATGGTATCCCATCCTTAGAGCGTGGGCCTCTGAGATGGCCTGCCACAGGGGTTTGAAACATCAAATTCACCGAGGCATCAGCTGACCAGTGATGGAGCATTTGATGCAATCAGCACATTCCATGCCATGGCTCCTGCTTGCACCTTCTCTGTGAAATGGATGCCTTAATCTGATGTGATGAGTGAAAAAAATGATCAACGGCCAAACAATGCCCCTCCTTCCTCTTTGCCATCTTGTCCTCTGGAAAGTAGACCTTTTTAAAGAATGACCCTTCCCATCATGTGCACTGTGGACTGTGCTCTGAGCAGCCAGGCCACTTAGATATGTCACACTGAGGTGGACTTGCATTTTCTGGTGCTGGTTTGATTATCAACCTCGGGCTCTACCTGTTTTCTTTCCTCCATGTTTTCTGTGCGTACCCTTGGTCATAGTAGAGGCTTGCTGTACAGTAGCTTTCTGATCGCCCCCCACCCCTCCAGCCTCCATTCTGACTTTATTAACAATTTTTGGTTTTACAACACTTGGTAGGGTAAGCACTCTTCTGACCAACAGAATATCCATTCCCATAAAACATTGAGGTGTTAAAGACACAAATTATTTGCATAAACCTGCTTAAACATCCCCACATTCATAATACCAAGGTGGCTGAGGTAGGGAGGTGGGAATTGAGAAAAGAAAGACAAGAAAAAGCTGGGGTCGGGAGGTCTGCAAGCCGTTGACCGACTGCAGCAGCTTTATTAACTGAGTAATGCCTTTTATACACAAACACTGAATAGGAGGCTCGTTAACAGAAATGTATTCTTTGTTTTTCTAAACGTCTAAGGGAGAGAATCCTTGGTACAGCATGTCTCAGTAAATAGTTTGACTTCTTGGCAAAGCCATGAGAGAATGCTCTCATTCTACTGATAATTCGCCATCCAAACAAGCCTGGGAAAACTGTGGGTAGAGGACTGCGTCTTATCAGTCCCTTCAGGTCCGAGGACTTTGTCAGCTTATACCTGGCCTCCCCCATAATCCCATCAAACTGTTTGAGAGAATGTAAAAGTTGCTCTCCCAACAATCTAATTCTGGCCTAAACCAGGGCTTCAAAAATGGGTTTTGGTACCACAGTTTGCGAGGCTCCCATGTCAAGTTCAGAAACTTATCTACCTCCTGACCATTTTGCCCACTCTGGTGCAAAGGCTTAGGGTCCCCAGTGAGGGGTTCAGACAAGGGACTCTGTTGTTTTTTTTTTTTGATCAGTCTTCATCTTGATTCATCTCCCTAGACACTGCTCAAAGCAACTGCAGGTTAGATTTCTCATGATAATCTTTGCACAAGGATAAATAGAGCAGACTTGTTTGGGGGATCAGTTGGGGGCCCTTTGACCCGGACCACCTTGGGTAGTATTGTATTCAAATCTTTGCTTGACTCCATTTGGTGTCCATTTTATTCATATCTAACCATTGAGGACCTCGATGCAACTCAGCCTCTCATGACATTAAATCGGCCCCCAATAATGTCCCCTATGACAGTAGTCATGATCTTTCTGTACAGTCAAATGCTTAAGCAGGCTCCTTAAGGCATCTGTTTAAGTCCAACAGTCAATAATGAGGTCATGTGGTAATCCCCCGCCCGCCCCCGCCCCCGAAAAAAAAGTGCAAAATCAACTTCTGTGACTCAAGAGCTCAACCAGGTCAAAGCTTTGGCATATTCAGGAGGCTGTTTTGGTGATAACCAAAGCTTCGAAAGATTCTGTTCAGGGATTTGCCCCAGGAACAAAAACAAAACAAACCCAGTCCACAAAGCCTATAAATAAAGTAACTGTACAAAGAGAACAAGCCACAATCCCCCTTCAGACATGGGCTCATAGTTTCCTAGGCAGCAGTTCTGAAAGCACCCAACTAAAGCCACAATGCTCCTACGAGAACACGACGTGTGGGTGAGACTGTTCTGAAAACACGTGCCCACAGGCAAGCGGCCGATGGGCCACAGAAATAAGTTCCAACAAACACGAGTCAGTTTTCTTACATTACAGTATAAGCTGGCCAGCAACCGAGGAGCGACTCAAGGCAATAAGAGGCATTACAAAGATGGCCACGGTGCTCGCGTCAACCACAAAGCCCTCGCAGAAAGGAAAGGTCTCTCAAGCGTTTGGGTCTTTAAGTTTGCTGGCTGTCAGATACTCCTTCCTCCTCCTCCTCCTCTCCTTTCCTGTCTCCTTCAGAGGTGTCAGAGGACTCATGCAGCAGAACATACTCCCTGCTGCTGAACCCGAATTTAAGCACATCTTTTTCCTTCAGTTCGTAGTATCTCTGCGGCTCGATGCGCTGGTTATTCAAGAACGTCCCGTTGCTTGAGCCAAGGTCAATGATGTAGGGCTTCACCCTGCGGCCCACCGTCCCATCGGCGCGGGCGTACTCCACAAGCCTGTACTGAAAGGCCGCGTGCTGCTTCGAGCACGAAGGATGATCGATCGCAATGTCTGCGATGCGGCGGTGCCGCCCCAGGAGGTAAGCGCTTTGCCGGTGAACGTACAGGACTGGAAGCGCCTCATCGTTTTTAAATGGGTAGAGACGCCACCGCTCTTTAGGGAGACGCGCTTCCGGGGGTTCGCTGTATTGAACGACCACGCCTCGGAAGGTGTTCGTGTCGTCGAGGAGCGCCCCAGAGAGTTCAAAGCTTGGCTTTTCCTTGGCGGGCACCACCTCTTTGTTTCTGCGGTTGCCACCAGGCGGAGGAACCAACTCCTGGGACTCATGACCGCTGCTGGTGCAGACTTCGTTCTTTCGGCCACGCTCCCGCCTTCGGGCATCGTGAAACTCCCGCTCTGCTTCCCGAGCCAGAGCCGGCAGGTTCGGAAGACCTCGGTCGCGTCCCTGAGCCGGCCCACTCCCAGGTCTCTCAGGAGAGGTCCTCCTCCGGTGGGAGCGGCCCCTGTGCCTGCTGCCCCGGTCACGACTCCTCGCTCGCCCGTGCTCCTGTTCTGATGCTTCCCGGGGCTGTGGGTCTCCCCGTTCTCTCCGGGGTGGACGGTCCTCCCGTGCCTGCTTCACTCGGTCTGCTGAGTGGTGAGGACTTCGGCTTCTGTGACTCCGAGGAGACTTGCTTCTCCTCTGCGCTCGGCTCCCGCGGGGACCGGGGCGGCCGGGCTCGCCGGCCGGGCGGCGGGGAGCGGGAGGCGCGGCCTCCGGGCTGAGGCGCTCCTGCTTCACCACCACCACGGCTGCCACCACGTCCTCGTCCTCGTCCCGGTGCGGGCTCCCCCGCGCCCGCTCGCTCTTCACCTCCTTCATGGCGCGATGCCACGGAGCTCAGCGAGAACTCGGCCGCTGCGCTCGCCTCGCAGAAACGCAATGACGCGCCAGGCGCCGGCACTTCCGCTTTAAGAGCGCCCGCTCTCCCAGAAACTCTCGCGAGGCAGAGGCTGAACACGTGACGACTCTGTTGTGGGCGGGGCCGGGGCGGGGCGGGAAACGCCGCTCGGGAGGCGGGAGTTTTAAGTTTCAAAAACCAACCCCCGGGCAAAAGCTGTGCTCCGAGCTGCTGCCGCGGCATGAGCACTTCCTAGGCCCGGAGGCAACCTAAAAGCCCGGCCGCTGGCCATGGTTTAGCCAACGGAGGGATGTTATAACGCCATTTGCAATGCCATCCAAAACTATGGCGCGCTACGCGTGGCGCAGGAACTCGAGCCCCTTTTCCCTCCTTCCAAGGGCAGAGGAGCGACCGATGAGCAGGAAGCCCGCCTGCCGAGCTAAGCGAGGAAGACCCTTTCCCGGATGCTGTGCCCATCGCATGTCTCTTTACATGTCCGTGGATATATTCTGCTGGAAAGGCTTGGAGAACTTCCTTTCTGACTTCTGCTAGTCGGGAAGGGTCGGTTATTTCTTGCCTCATTCTTGTGAATTGTTGTTTGCTTCCAGAAGAAATATCTATTTCTGGAAAGAAGCACTTTGACACTGAAAACAGCTCAAGTGCCATTTGAGGATAAGAGGTTGACAAACCAGAGCATAGTTAGTAATTGCGAAGGTAACGCAGAAACCGCTGGGAAGGTAACATTGTGAACTGTGATCGCTTGTCTGCAACTCTATATTCTTTGGGGAAAAAAAAGGTTCTTCCCTTTAGCAGGAGGTGGTCTCTCCTTCTTCCATGTTCCTCTTTGTTGGCCCCTATGTGAAGGGCAACACAAAAGCTGGGGGCAGGGTGTGTGCCTTGTGGGTTCTTGCTGGTGTGGTTCCTTTACTATGTCATTGAACAAAGACATCCCAGCCAAGACCTCTCCCCCAATCATGCTTCTGAGCTACATGTAAAGGAGGAAAATGTCCCTGGATGTCCTGTTCTTTTGTGTGTCTGTTGCTCCCTCCAGAGCATCCATTCTCTTGTGACTCAGGATATGTGGTTCTTGGACGCTACCCACACAGGTAGGATGAACGGTGTCTCAGAGTTAGCCTGAGGATAGCTACCTGCAGAAGAGAGGGCTCTGGCTTGCCAAGCAAGATGAGGGGGGGTGGTGTGTGTGTGTCTCTTTTCTTGTGTTTCTCAAATTTTAGTCACCACTAAAATATGTCACTGTTATGGCATGTTGGAACAAGGCATTTAGAAGATGGTCATGGATCACCCCAGGCTCTAGGGAATTGCCCACCCATTCCAGAAGGATGTCAGTCCTCTTGGTCTTCCTTTTAGGGTGAAAGGGACATCGGTCCTGCTGTGCAAGACTCTCCCAGTCCCACAGCCGAGGTCTGCATAATCTGTCTTCCTGTGATGGTGTCTTTCTTCCCCAGGAGAAGAGATTCCTCAGAGACTCACCCTGTTCAGCCAGGTCCCCACCTATGATCCTGGCAGACAGCACTGAGAGGCAGATCCCTCAGATTCCGATGCTGGGGAGTAGTTTGCTTTTGCTGGCCTCTCTAGGTGCTGTTGCTTTGTCTTCCCAAGTGTTGTTCTTAGACAACACAACAGTGTTATGATCCTGATGGCCAAGTTCGATCTGACTGGGTGATGTAGATTTCTCATGGGATACTTATTGGAGAACTTATTTCCTATACCCCAGCAGAATAATTGCTGAGGTTTAAGGATTCTATTGCTGTGTGAATACTTGCTGTAGAGTAGCTTTCTAACATTTGATGTTGTTTTCCTAACCATACAGCCTTCATTGTGATTTTATTAACAGTTTTGGTTTTACAACACTTGGTAGGGTAAGCATGCTTCTGCCCACAAGAATATGCATTTCCATAAAACATTTAGGTAAAAGACGCAAATTATTTGCGCAAGCCTGCTTACACATCCACACACTCATAATCCCATCCAACCATTTGTTGGGAGAGCAACCTTCATGTTCTCTCAGTCTAATTCTGGCCCAAACCAGCACTTCACAAATGGGTTTTGGTACCACAGTTTGTGAGGCTCCCATGTCAAGGAGTTCAGAAACTTATCTACCTCCTGATCATTTTGCCCATACTGGTGCAAAGGCTTAGGGTCCCTAGTGAGGGGTTGAGTCAAGGGACTCTGGGTGTTTTTGTCAGCCTTCATCTTGATTCATCTCCCTAGACATTGCTCAAAGCAATTGCAGGTTAGATTTCTCATAATCTTTACACAAGGATAAATAGTAGACTTGTTTGGGGGATTAGTTGGAGACCCTTTTGACCCACACCACCTTGGGTATTACTCTGTTCAAATTTTTGCTTGAACCCCATCAATCTAACCATTGAGGACCACTGTGGTTGGGGTCTGAGCATGGGTTCCTTCTCTGGGTGATTCAGTGGCATAAATTGTGGGCCGGTTCATCAGCTGAGATTAGCATAGGTAAAGACTGAGGGAGTCCTTACTGGCAATAGCGTTGGGGTTCCTAAAAGCCAGGAGGCCTGCTTGGGCTGTTGATGGTGAAGTTAGCGAGGGTCTTCAGTCCTGTTCTTTCAAAATGGGAGGTTACAGCTGAGGGATCCCTGATGATCACAAGCCATATGGGACTGGGGAATGGGCTGACACAGGGAAATGTTGCCTATGATTTCCTATGTGGCCATCTTTGATATCTGTGTCCACTGGATAGCAGTAGCTCCTGCATTGTACTCCAGAGCTCTCTCAGAGCTTTTTCATCAGCAAGTAGTGGTAATCATTGTTTTTCTGGAAGTACCAGTGCTGGGACCTCCTAGTCCAGTAATTTTGCTGATGTTATGCTTCCAAATGTTTGCTATTTCTTTGTTGTTGTGTAAAAAATGATGGTCATTGGGAAACAGGAATTTTTAAATGGTATTGACGTTAGCGTGGGGTGCTTTCATGGTGCTAAGCTAACTGGGAGAGGTTAGGATCCAAGGAAAAGCTAGCTGATTCTGCTTCCTCCAAAGGCACCCATAACTGTGCTTCATATTGACATTTGGCTGAGAAGATACAGAGGACAGACATTTGAGGCAGTGATGAAAGGTAGATTTCTACCCTAGCTTATTTGGCTCAGTGTACAGAGGATCAGAGCATGAACTGAAGGATCCCGGGTTGAATTCTAGTCAAGGGCATGTACCTGGGTTGCAAGTTTAATCCAAGGCACATGCAGGAGGCAGCCAACTGATGTCTGTCTCACACCGATGTTCCTCTGTGTGTTTCTCTCCTTTTCTCTCCCTAAAAATCACTAGAAAATATAGGAGAGTGAGGATTTAAAAAAGAAAAAGGTGTGCTGCTCCAGCACAGCCAAGGGTGAGCCTGAGTGGGGGCAGCTGAAAGGCTTAGAAAAGACAGACAAAAGAATGAAAGCTGGGTCTCCATGGGACGCTGCTTCTCTGAGAGACAGCGCCAGGGCCCGCTTGTCTTTATTTTAAAGCCGATGCCACGAGGCAAAGTAAGAGCATGATCAAGAAGTTTACAACATTCTCGTGGGTTTTGCTGCTGGCTACAATTGTGCTGGGAGGGCCCTGCCCTCCAAGCTGAGACTTGCACGTGGCAATGAGACACTGTGCCCTCTCGTCAGTCCAAAGCTTGAACCTGTCCAAAACACTGTAGTGGCTCCCCACAAGAGGGATTTCCTCTTATAGGAAAAGATAAATAACTGGTCTGTTTAGCCGGGAGCTGATCCATTAAAATATTTGGAAATGTCTCTCTTTGACAAGATTTGGATCACGAACCTTTCTCAAGAGCTGTGGATGAATCGGCCATCACACTGATGATCAATCCCAGCCATAACCCCTCCATCAGGTCACTTGGGAAAGAGGTACTGATCTAGACTGCTGGGGTGATCCATCCCAGGGAAGGCTTCTATTTATATAAACTGATCTGTCACAGGGATTGGAGGCCCAAGGAGGATGAGACCCCCAGACATATCTGTTGGAGATCATGAGTCTGAGAACCCCATAATGCTTTCCACACTGAGGCACCAGTCCTCCAGGTTGCTGGATACTAGAAGTCTTAGGTGGTTCATGGTCGTGAGCATTCACAATGCTGGGACTCGGGGGCCGAGTGTTTGTAGAAGGTACAGGTAAAGGAGTCCCCTCCTTTGCTGAAATGGTTTGATTTGGTGCTTCTAGTGCCAGACTTGGCTGACTTCATAGCAGCCATTTCCTCCTTTTGACCCGCTGGTTCTTAAACTAAGTCTATATTACTAGCTCATCAAGTTGAGTGGCTGGAGTAAGCACTGACATGGTATTCCAATGTGAGCACCTGGTCTTTTAAAGTATGTCTTTCAGTAATTCGCAGGAGTTCTGGACTAAAGGTTGTGGGGAATTGGCGAGCAGATCTTGGCTTTTGGGCCGTAATGCCTTTTAGAAGTAGAATGCTTCTGAGTTCCTGAATGTTGTCTGTGTTCCTAATGGGTTTAGAGGTCTAATATAGCCACAGTTGATGTTTTTAAAATAACTGTTATGGTTGGGCCCTGTCTTTCCTCAAGTTATTTTCAGGGTGTAGTCCCATGTGTGCTTATTCTGTATTAGTTTTGGAGGAAGTGTGGAGAAACAAGGACCAGAGGCAGCTGCTATTGTTTGCATCCTTCTTCCTTTTATTTCTGATAAAAACTAAATTTCCTGACACAGTTTGAAGTAGAGTTGCAGCACCACCGCTCCTGCACTTTAGGGCTATTATGAAGTAAAATAATGATTTATTGGTTTAACAAGCAAGACAGCCACTGAATGCCCAACAGGAAGGGAATTGACACAGCATGGGTCTGCTGCACAAAGGGGTGATTTCATCATGCTACTCAGAACAGCATGCAACCTAAGTTTATTTTCTTAAATACAGCAAAGGGTACTTACAACAAGCGTATTAAAGGGGACAAATCTATGAGGTTATCAGGAATCGAAATAGTAGACACAACAGGGACTCATAAACCAAACCCATACAATATTATAAAGCGTTCCCTGAGCTCTAATATGCTGTAGGACCGTCATGGTTTACAGTCATACTTTAAAGATTGGTGAATTAACTCAAGGTATTGATGGAGATGTTGTACTAGGGCTGTTAATCTGCTATTTCCTTCAGTCTCTCTTGACCATTCAGTCTCTCCTCTCCTTGATCTCCCGGCGTGTAAAGGAAACTCTTCAATTGCTTCCAAGCAGTCCAAAGCACCTTCCACGACAAGCCTGCAGAGGGACTCAGACACTGGACACACCGCTGAGCATAAATCAAGAGGCACACACGTTTGACAGAAAACTCCCTCAAGGTCTGCAGAACTCCATTTTCTGTTAAACACATTGTCTCGAACCCTCCACACGGTCGATGAACCAAGAAGACGCCATCAAGAGGCTTATAGTGGATAGCACCAGAAATAGGAAGTGAATAGTATACATGATTGACTTTGCTAAGTCACAAAAAGATTAACTTGTTAAGCCAATATGCGTAGAAATAACATTAAGGCTTCCTGCAAGGCCTGCTCTGTCATCAGAAGCAGTGGGAAGCCTGTGGATTAGTGTTCTTCCCATAATAACTGGAAGTTCTGGTGCCCGAACTCCCTTTTCACTTAGTAGTGTAGACAATAGCATTGCTAAGTGTTGGCCAACGGCATCTTTAATCTTAATCCAATTGCATAGTAATATTTCGCTGATCTCGTTGCAAAAGACAATTGTGTCATTAAATTTGTAGACACAGCTCCACATAGGTTGGATCTTTCAACCTGGTCTGTAATTTTAAGATCACCTGCAGTGTTTACTACAACTCTAGTTATAAGGCAGATGTCCGTTACTACTTCCATGGGATTTCCTTTGACACCACAATCAGATTGATGATTCTGAACATAATAAAGGCTTTAAGTAAATGTGATAGATGCCAGAGAAAGACTGAGAAAGGGGAATTGAGTGTACAGTTGAATGCATCTGGCAACTGGACCCTTTCATGAAAGAAATTGTGTCCCTGATGTTGCATTTCCTGGCAAATGCAAATGGTTTAAGCATTCCAATTAGTGAATCTGTCTGGAGACAGAGATGATGCTCATTCAATATTATGTAATATCATTCTTATTATCTTTGTAACTTCTGGAGGTTGCAACCCTAACCCAACAAGCAACAATTTCACAATCAAAGCATTTCTAAGTGAAACTCTGGCTGGTAGCAATTTGTCCAGTATTCCTACTTTTGAAGCTAGGTCGAAAATTTAGTTTCCATCTGACAAGGAGAACATCACATCACATACTCATCTAAGCATTGGAGATGATGTAGGTATGTGAGAAACTTTTAAGTATGATGATACTGGCCTAACAAGACTCCTTTGACGATAACCAGCATACCAAAAGGAAATCATTATTGGTGTCTTGGTAGAGGTGCAAGGTGACTCAATGAAAATCTCTCAAGGTGACGTGGTGACTGCCCTGAGTCTAGTAGACTCTAGGACAGGTCCTCAAACTATGGCCCACAGGCCACATGCAGCCTGACGAGGACATTTATCTGTCCCGCCTGGTGTCTTTGCCGCCTTGTTTTTTTACTTCAAAATAAGATATGCGCAATGTGCGTAGGAATTTGTCCATAGTTTTTTGTGTTTTTTTTTTTTAAACTATAGTCCGGCCCTCCAACAGTCTGAGGGACAGTGAACTGGCCCCCTGTTTAAAAAGTTTGGGGACCCCTGCGTGGAGAGTCAAGTTCTCGCGATTCTTGATAAAGTGACATGAATATTTTAATTCCAAGTCTGAATCCTGCAGCAACAGCAGAATCACCGTACCAACTAATTGGGTCTGGCTTGGATTGGGATGGAAAATGTTTAAGCGGTATACCCTTGTAGATTGGGGATTCAGATAGTGAAAATGAGTCTTTAATCTCTTTTGTGCATCCCAGACAGTTGGTAGTAAGGTAATAAGTTTTGTTTGCAAGAGCACCAATGTGAAGTTGAGAGGATAGTAAATTTAAGTCATGTAAGAAAACCGCCTGGAAGTGAATAGTATACATGATTGACTTTGCTAAGTCACAAAAAGATTAACTTTTTAAGCCAATATGCGTAGAAATAACATTAAGGCTTTCTGCAAGTCCTGCTCTGTCATCAGAAGCAGTGGGAAGCCTGTGCATTAGTGTTCTTCCCATAATAACTGGGAGTTCTGGTGTACGAACTCCTTTTTTACTTAGTAGTGTAGACAATAGCATTGCTAAGTGTTGGCCAACGGCATCTTTAATCTTAATCTAATTGCAGGTAGATATAAGATCTGCAATTTTTTCCCAATGCAGCCTTCTGGTAGTTCTGTTATTGCCCCTCTATTAATCTTTACAAATGTTCTTGACCCTATATATAGAGGCCTCTTGCCCCTAGTCATCCATAGTCTTGGGAACAATTCTTCATCAGGCATAAATATAATTGATTTGGACACATGTGCTTTAGACAGTTTCTTGCGTGAACTGTTCAGCAATGAACGGCATAGTGACCCCGTAAAGCTCTGCACCCCATGTTGCAGTCCTTATCTCCATGCAGTGTGGAAGGAGCAAACAAATTCATTATATTTATCCCCTTTGGGATGGAAACATACGGAAACAGATACCGCGAATAACACGGCCATCTTTAATTAAAATAAAGGTTTCAGGTCAAAGACAAGCCGTGTGATGTACTCTTTGGGCATTTGGGGCAGCTGATGGGAGAACACATTCTGTAGACCCAGCAGCCACATCAGGATCTTCTTGTTGGGTTTCTGGTTCAGGGAATTGCCCACCATGTGAAATTCAATCACACCCCTGCGCTCTTCCATCCTGGCTGCCTCATCCCTGGCCAAATGTGTTGACAGAAGATTGTTCTCTGGTCCAACCATCACTGCAGGGTCCATGATGGTAGACATGACCTCGTGGATTAATTCCATTGGAATATCCCCCATAACTCGGGGTTTCTTGGCCTCCTCCAAAACATGAGTCATTCATTTTCCTCTTTTCTCCTGGGTTTGCCTCCAGCCCAGATGAGCCTTTGCCGGAAGGACTGCTGCTCTCTCCTTGAAGTGTATGAAATCGTCCCAGCCACAGGAGGTGGATTGATGACTGGGTCCCTAGCTGGCTGGTTCTGGAAGAGGCCGACAGAAAGTCCTGGTGCCAGATAGAAGAGTTCTTACTGTAATCTTCTAATATGGACAGAAACTTTCAGACATGGGTGAGGATTAGAGTTAGTTTCTCAAGTGACAATTTGTCTTCTTCCTGTCTTGCTTGTTCCAGGAGCTGTCTCCTCCTAACGGGGAAAACTGAGCGAAGCAGTGTTCTCCCAAACACCTGGGTGGTTTCATACCGAGGTAGATTGTCACAGAACTGTGGCACATTGCAATAACACAGCCACCTTGTGTAGTTCTTTGTATCCAGAAATATGATCATTGAGATTGCAGTCTTCCTTGAGATGGTGCCTCCAGAGGCCAATAGTTGATGCGGTTTAGGAACGTTTTTGCCAACTCCACTATCGCCTGCCTTTCCTTGGATGGCAGGTGACTGAATTTACGCTGTACGAAGTTATTCACACCCTGTTCAATACTAGGTTTTTCAAATGGGGGTTTCTTCTCCAAAGAGCCTTCCACCACAGGTTTTCCTCTTTGTAAAATAGACTTTTTCAAGGTTGAATAGGTAGAAATAAACTCGTTTGGTGTCTGCATCCTCTTCCTTATGGACACAGGTAAAGAGTTATTCCTCATCCAATCCTGTTCCCAGGAGCCTGGTCATTTCTTCCTGGGACACATTCTCCAGGGGGGAAGATGTGCAGCGAGGGCATGGCTGCAACTCCGGCAGGATTCTGTTAGGCTGACAATCATCTGGGGATGGGCTCTGGGGCAGTGGGAGCAGGGTTGGGGTTTTTCCAGCCATTGCATTTATAAGACTCCTAGGCCTTGCAGGCGGAGTTTCTCCAGTTTCTTGGCCCCCAGAGCTGAGCTGAGTTGCGCCTTCTTCAAGGCGATTTGGCTGAGCCTCTGCTTCCAGGTCCTTAGGCCTTGCCCTCCGCCGCCACAGCCATGGCTGGTCCGCAGGGGCCCGAGCCCCCAGAGGAGGCGGCGCACGGGGAGCCCTGCAGCGGCAGTGGCGGTGGGGGAAAGGGGGCTGCAGGGGCAGCAGGGGCAGCACCGGGACCCAAACCAGGCTCCGCTCCGCCCCAGCCCCGCCAGCTTGGGACATGCCCTCCCACAGCACCCCAGGAGGTGTGAGTGTCAGGAGCCGCCTCCAGGGTCTGCCTCTGGGGCTCTGGGCTCATCACATGTTTCTTCACATGTCCGCGGATATATTCTACTCGAAAGGCACGGAGAACTTCCTTTCCAACTTCTCCTAGTCGGGAAGGGTCGGTTATTTCTTACCTCATTCTTGTGAATTGTTTGCTTCCAGAAGAAATATCTATTTCTGGAAAGAAGCACTTTGACACTGAAAACAGCTCAAGTGCCATTTGAGGATAAGAGGTTGACAAATCAGAGCATAGTTGGTAATTGCGAAGGTAACGCAGAAACCGCTGGGAAGGTAACATTGTGAACTGTGATCGCTTTTCTGCAACTCTATATTCTTTGGGAAAAAAAAAAAGGTTCTTCCCTTTAGCAGGAGGTGGTCTCTCCTCCTTCTTCCATGTTCCTCTTTGTTGGCCCCTATGTGAAGGGCAACACAAAAGCTGGGGGCAGGGTGTGTGCCTTGTGGGTTCTTGCTGGTGTGGTTCCTTTACTATGTCATTGAACAAAGACATCCCAGCCAAGACCTCCCCCCTAAACATGGTTCTGAGCTACATCTGAAGGAGGAAAATGTCCTTGGATGTTCTGTTCTTTTGTGTGTGTTGCCCTATGGAGAGCATTCATTCTGTCCTGACTTAGGGTATGTGGTTCTTGGGCGCTACCCACACAGGTAGGATGAACGGTGTCTCAGAGTTAGTCTGAGGATAGCTACCTGCAGAAGAGAGGGCCCTGGCTTGCCAAGCATGATAGGGAGGGGTTGTCTCTTTTCTTGTGATTCTCAAATTTTAGTCACAACTAAAATATGTCACTGCTATGGGGTGTTGACACAAGGCATTTAGAAGATGGTCATAGATCACCCCAGGCTCTAGGGAATTGCCCACCCATTCCAGAAGGATGTCAGTCCTCCTGGTCTTCCTTTCAGGGTGAAAGGGACATCGGTCCTGCTGTGCAAGACTCTCCCAGTCCCACAGCCGAGGTCTGCATAATCTGTCTTCCTGTGATGGTGTCTTTCTCCCCCAGGAGAAGAGATTCCTCAGAGACTCACCCTGTTCAGCCAGGTCCCCACCTATGATCCTGGCAGACAGCACTGAGAGGCAGGTTCCTCAGATTCTGATGACTGGGGAGTAGTTTGCTTTTGCTGGCCTCTCTGGGTGCTGTTGCTTTGTCTTCCCAAGTGTTGTTCTTAGACAACACAACAGTGTTATGATCCTAATGGCAAAGTTTGATCTGACTGGGTGATGTAGATTTCTCATGGGATATTTATTGGAGAACTTATTTCCTACACCCCAGCAGAATAATTGCTGAGGTTTAAGGATTCTATTGCTGTGTGAATACTTGCTGTAGAGTAGCTTTCTGACATTTGATGCTGTTTTCCTAACCATACAGCCTTCATTCTGATTTTATTAACAGTTTTGGTTTTACAACATTTGGTAGGGTAAGCATGCTTCTGCCCACAAGAATATGCATTTTCATAAAACATTTAGGTAAAAGACGCAAATTATTTGCGCAAGCCTGCTTACACACCCACACACTCATAATCCCATCCAACCATTTGTTGGGAGAGCAACCTTCATGTTCTCTCAGTCTAATTCTGGCCCAAACCAGCGCTTCACAAATGGGTTTTGGTACCACAGTTTGTGAGGCTCCCGTGTCAAGGAGTTCAGAAACTTATCTACCTCCTGACCATTTTACCCATACTGGTACAAAGGCTTTAGGGTCCCCAGTGAGGGGTTGAGTCAAGGGACTCTGGGCTTTTTGGTCAGCCTTCTTCTTGATTCATCTCCCTAGACATTACTCAAAGCAATTGCAGCTTAGATTTCTCATGATAATCTCTGCACAAGGATAAATAGAGCAGACTTGTTTGGGGGATTAATTGGGGGCCCTTTGACCTGGACCACCTTGGGTATTACTGTGTTCTAATCTTTGCTTGAACCCCATCAATCTAACCATTGAGGACCACTGTGGTTGGGGTCTGAGCATGGTTTCCTTCTCTGGGTGATTCAGTGGCATAAATTGTGGGCCGGTTCATCAGCTGAGATTAGCATAGGTAAAGACTGAGGGAGTTCTTACTGGCAATAGCGTTGGGGTTCCTAAAAGCCAGGGGCATGCTTGGGTTGTTGATGGTGAAGTTAGCGAGGGTCTTCACCCCTGTTCTTTCAAAATGGGAGGTTACAGCTGAGGGGATCCCTGTTGATCACAAGCCATAAGGGACTGGGGGATGGGCTGACATAGGGAAATGTTGCCTATGATTTCCTATGTGGCCATCTTTGATATCTGTGTCCACTGGATAGCAGTAGCTCCTGCATTGTACTCCAGAGCTCTCTCAGAGCTTTTTCATCAGCAAGTAGTGGTAATCATTGTTTTTCTGGAAGTACCAGTGCTGGGACCTCCTAGTCCAGCAATTTTGCTGATGTTATGCTCCCAAATGTTTGCTATTTCTTTTTTGTTGTTGTTGTGTAAAAAATGATGGTCATTGGGAAACAGGAATTTTTAAATGGTATTGACGTTAGCATGGGTGCTTTCATGGTGCTAAGCTAACTGGGAGAGTTTAGGATCCAAGGAAAAGCTAGCTGATTCTGCTTCCTCCAAAGGCACCCATAACTGTGCTTCATATTGACATTTGCCTCAGAAGATACAGAGGACAGATTTTTTAGGCAGTGATGAAAGGTAGATTTCTACCCTAGCTTATTTGGCTCAGTGGGTAGAGGATCAGAGCATGAACTGAAGGATCTCGGGTTGGACTCCAGTGAAGGGGCATGTGCCTGGGTTGCAAGTTTGACCCAGGGCACATGCAGGAGGCAGCCAATTGATGTCTTTCTCACACCGATGTTCCTCTATCTTTGTGTGTCTCTCCTTCTGTTCTCTTTCTAAAAATCACTAGACAATATCCTAGAGTGAGGATTAAGAAAAGAGGGATTTGTTAATGAAAAAGATAAATAACTGGTCTGTTGAGACTGGAGTTGACCCACTAAAGTATTTGGAAATGTCTCTTTGACAAGATTTGGATCACAAGCCATCACACTGATGATCAATCCTAGCCATATCCCCTCAATCAGGTCACTTAGGGAAGAGGTACTGATCTAGACTGCTGGTGTGATCCTTCCCAGGGAAGGCTTCAAGTTGTCTAAACTGATCTATGTCATAGTGATTGGAGGCACAAGGAGGATGAGACCTCAGGATGTATCTGTTGGAGGTCATGAGTCTGAGAACCCCACACTGAGTCACCAGTGCCTCCAGGTTGCTGGATACTAGAAGTCTTAGGTGGTTCATGGTCGTGAGCATTGACAATGCTGGGACTCAGGGGACGAATGTTTGTAGAAGGTACAGGTAAAGGAGTCCCC
>PVJC01009447.1:0-45907 GCA_004026665.1 Murina feae
GCACTGGATGCCTTCTCAGGCGGGAGGCTCCCAAGATGGCGGAGGCCGCAGCCCTGGAGAAGCCGCACACCAGGGCTGCGTCCTCCGCCATCTTGGCTGGGCTAATTTGCATACAGCAGCTCTGATTGGCTGGTGGGCGTGGCTTACCCTGTCTCGGAGAAACGGTTAATTTTAATATTTCGCTTTTATTAGTATAGATAACAAACACTATTTAAAGGTGTCACGAGAAATTTCTATGTACATCATAATTTACAAACTAAGAATACTCTGATATAATTTCAATTACAATTCTTCTGGGCTTGTTCATATGACATTTAAATTGTCATTTATACCTGAATTAACACATTAGCAGCATTCCTCAATAGGATCTGTCAGCAAATATGTAATGAGAGATAAACATGGAAAAGCTCCTGAGGGTTACATCAAATGATCATTAATTAACTCAGGAAACATTTATTAAGCACCTGCTTGGCGATAGGTGTTTTTTGTTTTTTGGGTGTTTTATTGGTCTGTTTGTTTTGCTAGATAGTGGAGAGTCCTTTAGAGGAATGAAAGACAGAGGCTTTGCCTCACAGTGGGCACATGATCACATAAAGTTGAAAACATGTGGGAGTGGCATTAAAACTTTTTTGTTGGCAAAGGGTAGCATAAACAAGAAAAGGTATGTCTAATTCATGAATATGCCAGGGAACATCTTGGCATGTGAGCTGACACATTCCATACAGGGTTGTTTGGCGTGGAGGGCTTTTTTTTCCCTTTGAGAAAGATAGAACGTGTATGTGCATTAAGTACAGACTATTGCCTCCCCCTTCCTCCTTGGAGAGTATAATTAGCAAAGATTATAGGAGGGAAGAGATGTCCTTCCAGTTAATATCTAAATATAGAGGTGTGTCTTTATACTAAGCTTTAATCCAAATATATTTATGACACTGTCAGTGCCTGCTAGAGAGGGGCCAAGGGACCATAAATTTGCCAATAAAGCTTTAAACTCTGAAAGGCAGGTACATTTTGCTTTTGATATCAACTTGGATATATGTCAATTTTTGGTTACATTAATATTTACACTGTTGCAGGGCCAGTGTGCTCAGTAGTTAAGCATTGACCTATGAAATAGGAGGGCATGGTTCCATTCCCAGTCAGGGCACATGCCCAGGTTTCGGGCTCCAACCCCATGGGTGGGGGGTGGGGAGGAGGTGCAGGAGGCAGCCGATCTGTGATTCTCTCTCATCATGGATGTTTCTCTCTCTCTCCTTCTTCCTTCTTCTCAGAAATCAATAAAGATATATTTAATAAAATAAATAATTAAAAAAAGAGAAAAAATTGAAAAATATTATACTGTTTTTGTTCATGCATTTTCCAGGGAGAATTATGTTTTTAATTAATTACATGTATTAAAATAAATCAATAATTTAGGTGAGAATGTTTGCCTGGCAGGAGTTCATCTCTACAGCTTTGCTCTCACTCTTCTGCAACTTATGAACTAAATAAACAAGTTATCTCTCTCCTTCACTCTCTCTTCTCACACACACACACATACACACACATACACACACGCACCCACACACACCCACACACACGCGCACGCATACACACACGCACCCACACACACCCACACACACGCGCACTGCTGATGTTGGAACATAGAATAGAATTTCCCATTCAGAAAGGGAAAGAATAAAACACATGAAGTGGACACTTGCCCATTACAATTCTGAAATCCCACTGGGGAGACTTTCCTGAAGGGCACTCACCTTGAGCGTGGGGTAGGGGACCTAGGGTGGATTCTAATTTATCTCCCTGGAAGAAACAGTATTTTCTCATTTTCTCTCTGGCCTCTGGCCCACTCATTTGGAGACCACTCCCCGTCCATTTCGCTTCATGGCAGCATCTGAAGTGAATGTTAGAGAGAATACCTCCTTTGGGGCTGTACTGCCTTCAAAGTCAGCCTCATGCTGAAGGAAAATTGGGGCCTCAAAGTTTTATTATCATTATCCATTTGTTATTGTAAGTCTGCAATAGTCAAAGGCTCATTTCGTTAAAACGTGATATTTGGCAATAAAATTATCTCAAGCTGTACATACACTTATTAATTTTAGTCTTCATTGATTTTATTCAACTGGGTCATTTCACTGGATTGTTGTTTAATCCTTTTAAAGTATCATCACCAAATGCTGGGAGTCTAAAGTCTATAGCTTTCCCCCCTCTACAAGGCACAGATGACTGTTTGTAAAATGTCCAATATACTCCCATGTTTCTTTGATGGCAATACTTTGTTAAATGCAGTCAATAATGTTCAAAGTGTACTAATTTTTTGTTTTCCCAACCATAGCCCCTAGTGTTTCTAGCTGAAAAGACAGTCTGCCTTTCAAGTCACTGCATACAACAGTCTTCCCAAAGGTTTCCCTCCACATAATATGGATCATCTTTGTAATTTTAACATCATTTTTCCTTCCCTCCATCACCTGATCTCTAAACCTATCACAAACACTTTAGGTTTTTATCATGTCAGTAACCCTCTGATAACACCAATTTGTGAATTAGTCAGGATGGCCTAAGGGTGCTGTGACAGCAAAGGTTTTACTTATTTCTTCTGACATAGTCTGATGTGCATTGGGCTTAACGCTTTTTAGCTGTTTACCTTCAAGCAGTTACCCAGCGGTTCAGTCTATTTTTATTGTGTGATGCTGATAACTTAAGCCATGGTCCCTAAAAAGCATCAACAAAGTTCCGAAGGTAGATCTGGAAGTACTCCCCCCCCCACCCCCACACACACTTTGGCCAGAAGCAAGAGACCTGGACTCAACCCAGCTGCAAGAACATGACATCATTCTTGCCCTGGCCAGTGTGGCTCACTTGATTGGAGCATAGACCTTTACACCAAGAGGCGGTGGTTCAGTTCTCAGATAGGACACATACCTGGGTTGCAGGTTCAATCTCCTGGTTGGGTCACCACAGGAAGCAACTGATTGATGTTTCTCTCTCTTTCTCTCTCTCTCTCTCTCTCTCTCTCTCTCTCTCTCTCTCTCTCTCTCTCTCTCTCTCTCTCAAACAAGGACTATGCCATTCTGTGTTTTCAGGAAGGATTTGATGAACATCTAGACAGTTTGTGCAACGTATTTCCTACTGTTATTTTTTTAAAGTAACAAAAATAATCTATATAGTTTGGAAAATCCATATCAAAGATTAATTAATTTAAAAGAGCAGTCCTCTTTATACCTAACATATTGTCATTGAAATAATGTCATTCTCTACCACTTTTAAAAAAATAAACTTCTTTCCTCTTTTTCCCCAGTGACATCAATTTCTATTTCTTTCTACTCCTCTCTTTCAGCATATCATTGTGTTTATTTGCTTGGCCCTACTATTCAATTTATTCCTTCATATTTGGGGGATAAATGATTTCACATTTCACCCTTTCTTTAAAACTTCACAATTTATAGTGGGAAAGTTCCTAGGGAGAAAACACACCCACCTAAGAGCTGATTCCTTAACTCTCTTGTTCCTTTTTCTTCATTACTGAGAATGAATGATTTTATGGAAGCAGTAATCACTGTACTTATTTCCCTAAACAAAAGCCAGTATTGGATCAAATTCAGAACCCAAGGTTTTGAGGAATATGGGAGTACCCTTTGGAGATGGTTGTTGGATTTACCTCACCTCCATTAGACTCTGGTATCTAAGAAATGTCAGGGGTGAGTTACCAAACGCATCATAATTATAATTTGTTATTAGAATCCTTGACATTTTAAAAAAATAGCAAGAGTGACTTATAAAGAGTGAGACTCTTCATAACAAGTCTATGAATTATCTTTAGAGTAATTAGGACCTCCAGATATTCACAGAAGTGAGGGCTTCATTCTGGCTCTAAATCTACTCTACATTTCTGACTTCTGTTGAATATCCTAACCACCATTCAAATTTCTAGAATTTAGTTCCTGGAATGGAGTTCCTAAGAATCCCTCAAACTGTAGGTAATAGTTAGTCTAAATCAGATACCCCAGTCCTGCTAACTTCCAAGATTCCCTACAGATTCTCAAAGATCAGGTCTCCCTGGTGACCCAGGGCAGAGATCTGAATTAGCCCAACTGTGGTTGCACTGCAGTCTTCTCTTTGGCACCAACAGACCGATTTTGTGAGAAATCGAATTTCTGGAGATTGCTCTAAGAACTAATTTATAATCTGGTTTTATAGGCCTTTACTTTTAACACAGAAATAATTTCAAATTGTATAATTTTTGTTAACATTCTTTTAAAAACAAATAAAATGCCCTGGCCAGGTGGCTCAATTGGTTGGAGCATCTTCCCATACACAAGTAGGTCACAGGTTCGATTCCTGCTCGGGCACGCACCTAGGTTTCCACAGCTGGGCACTTATGGGAGGCAACAGATCAATGTTTCTCTCCCTTGTAAATATTTCTCTCTTCTCCGTGCCCTGTGTGGTTGGAGAGGGATCCGGGTCCTGAGTAGGGGCGGCTGGGGATTGAGACAATGAGAGAAAGAGACAGACACAGAGATGTAAGGACAAAGCTGGGGCCGGGTGGGACCACTGTCCTCTGATGGCGAGACAGAGACAGGGACAGGCTCTCAGAGCTGATACAGCGTGTTTATTTTATACAGCAAAACCCAGGACGTTTTACTAAAAGTCAAGACAAAGGAGATTAGGTGCATTCTTGGGTGGGCCTGAGTCATGTTCATTCCTGGTGCTTGGCTGGATTCAAATAACAAAACCCACGCCCTGGCACCTGGGCTGAAGGGCAAGCTGACAACACTCCTTCCTTTTGGCAAACGGTGTTTCTAGGACATGGCTTTGCCAATGCCACTGGATTTAGCTGACAATAATTAAAGAAATGTCCATGGTACCTTCTCAGGTACTCTCTACACTCCCTCATCAATGAATCTCTCTCTTAAAATCCACAAAAACATATCCTGCTGAGGATTAAAAAATAAAAATAAATAAATAAAGGAACAGGCTATGCTAACCTGGCTCTAAGAGAACATGCTGAGTTCTTTAAAATATGATTAGATGTTCATTAAATATGAAAAGTCATAGGGTTCTTACATGTTAAACTAGAGGTTTTATTTATTTGGTTTTTTTATTTCCACTTTTGACTTTTATAACTCTTAACTCACGTGACATATTTCATTACATCATTATATAGTAAAAGTAATTGAGAAGGGTACTCTGAGACTATGAAAACCTTTAAACCAAGTTCTATTACATATCATAATATATTTAGTGATCTAGAGTCTTCCATAGAAAATAAGAGTCCATATTTTTTTATACTAGCAAAGTGCATAGTGATTCTGCAAATTCAACTACATGTATCAATTTGTCTGCTAAGAATGGAATGAAAGGAATAGTGAGAAGCCCCTTTCTTATTAATATGTACTTTGCCAGATTAAAAACAACAGTGCTGAGATAACACATTGGTTATATACTTTGGGGGCTTTCTGCATCTGTGAGTTGAATGGCCAATATTAGCAGCATGGCATTAAAAATATCAATGGAGTCAACACTGGCTTCTCTATTACTGTTGCAGAAGAACCCAGAAAAACCAAGCGACACTTTTAACGAAGTAGAGGGGCACTGTTTTAATTACACCGGCGGCTCCGGGGATAATTTCCAAATCAGAGTGAAGATACATGCAGAGAGCCTGTCTATATATATCCCGCTGGGGTCTTTAGCCTTCTCATTATAATTAAATCCAAATACATTGAACATGATTTTTTAATGGTCATAGCTGTTGAACATTTATAAGAACATTGATGTCAAAAGTGGAGTATTTACTAGAAAAATACCTTGCACTGGGCAAGTGTAGGCATTTCCTGAGAGTCAATGTTAATATTATTCTTTCAAGTGTTTTTAATGTATATAAACATAACCTTTTATTGAATCATTTAAGACTCTTAGTGGAAATCTTGTGGTTCATGTTACAATAACGGATCTTTAGAGATTCAAGTGGCCAATTACTTAACTAAATAAAGGGATTGCTTTTCTAATCTGCTCTTGTAATGTTTAGTTAACATGTTCAAAATGAAGTACATGGTGCACTATTTCTTGTTTCCTTTTTCTTATGAGTAATATGGGACTATCAGTGAACTCCCACAATGCTATTATAAATTGGATTCTAGTAATGCATGATGTTAGAAGGTCTGTGCAAATTTCACAAATGTGAAGCAGAGAAAAAAATTTGGAAAATGTTATTTTAATATTCCAATTGCCAGAGCAAATTTTTCAGGACTGTGAGAAAGAATGTATTTCCCCCACAATTTTAAATATATACTGAAAACTATGCTTCCTCCATTAGACCAAGGATGCATAACATATTCCATTGGAGAATCAAACCATTATAGGTATTCTTTTTAAAAAATATATATTTTATTGATTTTTTACAGAGAGAGGAAGGGAGAGGAACAGAGAGTTAGAAACACAAATGAGAAAGAAGCATTGATCAGCTGCCTCATGCACACTCCCTACTGGGGATGTGCCCGCAACCAAGGTACATGCCCTTGACCAGAATTGAACCTGGGACCCTTGAGTCCACAGGCCGACACTCTATCCACTGAGTCAAACTGGTCAGGGCCATTATAGGTAATCTTCATGCATATCTGAGATATGGACCCATTCTTGGAGCTTTAATTATCAGTTATGAATATTTTAAATGAATATTCTGGAAATATATTATCACTGTCACTGGAGAGCCAATATCAAAGCAGAGACATGAGTTGGATGAGAGCTTTGGATCAGATAGCTAGAGAACCCAAAGGGCAGTTGGTGCACATTTTTTAGCACTTGTTCAAGGAGACATACAGTAAAACAAAATGTTTCGTTTAGTATAGGCCAGGCAGATGGTGACCGAGAGGAAACATCAAAATAGCAAGGGCACATGTGTAGAAACAACTTGGTTCCTGACCAGGGTGTTCACTAGGATTACTCGGGAAAATCTGAGTGGTAAATATCATGTGTTCTCTCTCAGTGACCCAGGCTCTAGGAAACTTCCTCTCCTGTTCTTGGGGCTTGGGCTCCATTGTCTTCTCATGTGTGCTTTCCTGGGAAATAGTGGCTATGACTACTCTCTATCCTTTCCTCCAGGACTCCCACCTTTTCTGAACCCAGACTTTTTTTTTTTGGTGTCTCACAGCACTTTAAAATGAATATAACCCAACGGAATTCCTTATCCCTGCCTCTGCTTCTCTCCAAACACACTAGCACTCTCCATTCAGCTTTCTGCCCCTCCTATAATCTCAAACTCTCTGGTTAGCACAGCATCTAGACAGTCATTTAAGTAAAAATACTGGAAATAACTAAGTAGAGGGAAAAGTCCAAGACTCTAGAAAATATTAAAAGTGATTTGTGGGTATATAGTAAGGATATGTTATATTTATATGCAAGGTGTTCAAAACTTATGGATAGAACAGAGATTCTAAGAAAAAAAAATATAGTTGAGAAACATTAGACAAAAGCTCTTTAATCCTCACCAAAATCTGCACTGTTCTAGCAAGTCCTCACCCCAACAAAAACTCCCATCTTTACCTCCTCAGGGCAAAAGCTGATGGGCACTTGACCTTTTGGATAGACAAAAGCCTTTAAGACTGTCTTCTGTCTTCAGAGAGGACTTTCTAAATAGCTCCTCTTTCCTTTTAGCATTTCAAGAACCAAGAATGAAGGACTTAGCTAAAAACAGTCTTCCATGCTATAGGAAAGAAACAATTTAGTCTAAGGTTTTCTGGTGTGTTTTTTTTTCTTTTTGGAAAGTGGTTATGGAGACTGGGGAAGAAATAGAAATGAGGGATGTAGGGAGTTTCACATAGTGTTTAAAGTTCAGAAAATTCAAAGATATTCTGTGTTCATGTCTATGTACACAAATTTTGTTCACTGGGCCTTCATGGGAGTATGGTTTAAGGCATAAGATCAAAGCCCAATATTATGTGTGCCTTGACATCTGGGGAAAATTGAGATGTATTTGAATGTCCTAACCACAAATTCCTTTCCCTGCTCTGCTCCTATGGCTAAAGTCCCCTAACCAAACAATTTCCTATCACTATGATCAGGTGCAGTTCCTACGTACCTTTAAGTAGCAGGCTTCATTTCCCTTTCAGCTCCTGGAATTCATCAAACAAGCCAATCATATTCTTCGCCTTGAAACAGGGGCACTCCACCCTCCACAGCTGGTACAACCCTCATGTGGCCCTGTTGGGTGTGTGATAGTCTCTTCCTCCAGGCTATGAGTAGATGGGACTAATAAACATTGTCAATCTTATCTGCCAGTTTAGGGTGTCAAGTGTTTAGCCATCCCTATAACACTAGGAAGAGAATCTCTCCCTCACCAACAGGGTGAAGAGGAGATAATTAAAAAGAAAAGTGTGACCTGGCCAGTGATTTCAATAGTTAGAGCATTAGCCCACCACCAAAGGGTCACAGTTTCCATTCTGGAGTTCCATTCTGGGCCCTGGGCCCCAGTAAGGGCATTTGGGAGGCAGCCAATCAATGTGCCTCTCTCACATTAATGTTTCTCTTTCCTTCTTCCTCTCTTTCCCTCTCTTCCATTCTCTCTAAAAATCAATGGGAAAAAATATGCTCTGGTGAGGATTAACCAAAAAAAAAAAAAAAAAGGTAAAGGTGTAGATATGCCTGGGAATTCCACAGGAATACAGATCTCTCTCTCTCTCTCTCTTTCTCTCTCCCTCTCTCTCTCTCTCTCTCCCTCTCTCTCTCTCTCTCTCTCTCTCTCTCTCTCTCTCTCTCTCTCGCTCTTTTTATAGAGATCTTTGGAAAGAGATCTTGCACCAAGGAGGATAAAAGTACATCAAAGAGAACTTGATGACAAAATATTTTGAAATATAGAAAAACATTATTTTTTAGGCTAAATTCTGGGTGACATGCCAGCAGTTTAATTCCAACTAGTTAAGTGCCAACTAGTTCGCTATAACTTCAAAAACAAAGCATTGCTTCTTCTAAACAGCCCTGAACTTGCTTTTGGTTTCATTAGGCTATGTCTTCCAAAAACCTGTGGTGTATCTGAAGCATGCATGTATCTGAGCATGCACAACGTGTAGGGGCTATTAATTGTGAGTAATTATTAAGTGATTAAGTTGGTCATAAATGTATTGGGAACTAATTGCTTTTAGTTCAGATTAATTGCTATCATGCTTATTTATAATCTGAGGCTTCATTCATTTTAATCCTCATGAGAGGTAGAAATCTGAGATGATCTTTTTTCTAATATTAAACCATAATTAGCTTACTGAACTTCGTCCACAGACATGTGCTCACTTGTACCTTCTACTTTCCCTGAGGTAATAGAAAGTAATTATGTTCATTTTCCTGCAATCATCGTTCTTACAAGTAAATATCAGAACTTCAAGGTTATGCTCACAGATACTTAGTCTGGAAGACTGCTCTCTTAAATAAATAAAAGTACACTACAGGATTTTGTAGCAGTTATGAAATCCTAAAGGTTAAGAATCCTGCAATTATTTTTGTAGATTTTCGTCCTTTTCTTATTCTTTCTCATCGCCCTCTTTTTCTATTAACTACTTGGCTAAATATAATATGATTCAGAAAAGAAAATGTAGCCCAGCCAGAGTGGTTCAGTGGTTGAACATTTGACCCATGAACCAAGGGGTTGCCGCTTCCATTCCTGGTCATGGCCCATGCCCAGGTTGTGGGCTCGAGCCCCAGTAGGGGGTGTGCAGGAGGCAGCCAATGATGTTTTTCTCTCTCTTCAATGTTCCTATTTCTCTATCCATCTTCCCCTCTCCCTTTAAAAATCAATAAAATATATTTTTTAAAAAGAAAAAAAAATGTTCATAGCAATTCTCTTGGGAGTCACACTCTGTCAATACCAATCTGAGGGGCAGTGTCCATGAATACTGACTAGCACAGGAGAAGGAGCTGGGGAGGAACACCATTTTATGAAAAGCTGATTGCTGAATGGGGCCTATGGAGTCGATGGCAGATGTTGTGAGTAAATCATTGGGAGGTCTACTGTCAGCCACGTGAATATTTCTCAGCTCCCACAGAATAGCCATAAATTAGCAGGAGTGCTGAAAAGTCTGCGGACAATGTCGCATGCCTGCATGGACCAGGCTTTCTTCTTTTCTTATACAAACAAAATAAGGATCAATCTCAATGTGATTAGTAGTTTAAAGGGACCACTTTATTTTTTCACTTGGAATATAAAAGGAGACTGCCTTTATCAAAACTTTATAACCGAAAGATCTTACGTCTCATAAAAGTTTGTTAAATATTTATCTCTTTTTTCAAAATAATATTTATATAACTAAAAAAAAATGGAAAGAAATATTCCTGAAAAAAGGCAGATTAATTGCTCAAACTAAATGCATGTGATGTAGAAGAAGACAATATGCAGTCACAAAATTTAAGCTCCACTTATAATAAAAGGACTTAGTCCAGCTTCTTGTTGCGATTAATTATTGTTCAACACTAACAGTTTCTGAGCCTTAGGTACATTTCCATTATTTAACAGAAAAAAAGGCATTCTTCCACCACCTTGTGATTATTAGGAGGTTATTTTTATTTTTATAGTTCAGACGCACCTGTGCTGCTACTCATATAAGTAAGTTTAATATATTACGGTCATAAAATACCTCTGGTGGTTAGAATTTGGTTCCCAAGAGATTACCTAAATACTCAGTTTCAGAATTTTTTTTACCAGCCGTTTCTGCTGCTCACTCATTCCCTTTCTACTCCTCCTCTTCCCACAGCCTCTAGATTTGTTCTACTGGGATTAGCCTCAAAGGCCAAATAATGACTTTAAATTATAGGCCCAGGAGCAGAAAACTTTCAGCCATCAAATTTGCTTAATATTTCGGCCTTGCTTCTGTTTAGCGTTATGCTGCCTTTGAAGGCTGCCCTTCCAGTGAACAGTTTCCCCAGAGCCAGAAAGAAATGTCTGCTCTTTGGTTAACAAAATTCCTTCTATATTATTTTGTTGTTCCAGTTTTTATGCTGTGATTTGCTTGGCAATGACCTTCCTTTCAACTCCCCATACCACCTTACTTATGCCTGTCTTACAGCGCTTACCTAACATTGCCTTTTATTATAGTTGTATTTTTACTTATTTTATTGAACCATTAAATGTTATAATCATAGAGGGAGAACAGCACCTGTCCATTTTTTTTTTATACCCACCCCACAGCATGAATTAAATGTTTATGCCTATTATTTTAATTTCAGTTTTGGTGATTCATTTATTCTTAATTTTAAATGGATAGTATCTTCCTTTCCTTTCCTTCTTTTTCCTTGGTATACAGTGACCTAATTCTCCAGTTTTGAGCATAATATTTTGAAAAACAACCTGTTCCAAGTCCATCCCAAGATTTATATCCAGGATTTGACATTCTGCTCCTAAACATGTCAGTGATCTCATATTACACTCTTCCTACTTTGAGGTTGTTCTAATGCTCATCCAACAGTTTTGCAATAACCATGACTATGTGTCATTGGACAAAACAAGGAAAATACTGCAGGCTCAAGAGGGCAGCAGAATCCTTATGCTTCATAGATCATGAATGAGCAGCTTCTCAGTCAGGAAAGAGGAGAACAGATGAAGAATTAGCCCTAGAGGAGCATCTTGATCTTAAAGAGGTTAAGAGAGTTCTTGAAGGTTAATTTAGCTTCGGCTTGCTAATTAAAGTATAGCAATATTAAATTTACCCTTTTTTCATTTATAAAACAGAGATGGTAATGCATACCTCAAAAAGTTGTAAGGATTCCAGCATCCATTCAACCTATTTACTAAGATTCTCTCGCATGGCAAGCTCTGGTCAGACCATGTCTGGTCCATTGCAATAAGTTGTAGGTTAAAGTTGAGTTTAACTGGCACAGATATAGAGAGGATAGTGGAGAAAGATAACCATAATAGAAGAGCTATAGATTGGAGAATTTGGAAATGTTAATCTTATTAAAATAAATTGATTACAGATGATGTGATAGTTATCATTTGGCTGACTTAATTCTGGTCAGTATGTGTTCATTCTGAATAATACCTTTATAATAATTGGGACTCTCCAAATAGAGTTCTCTAAGTAGGGATGGATGACTATTTTTGATACTGCAGAAAGAGAATGTCAAAGATGAATCCTAAAATGGTTTTTAAATACAATTTCCTATAATAGTGCTTTGCCTGCTCTGCAGTGCTTTCTAACACCAAAAGCTAATTCTCTAATTCTCCGGACAACAACAGCATGACCAAAGATTAAATTCAATTCTGACACTAACTACTCAGAGTTAGCACAGACCCAACAGGTAAGGGCTCAGTCCTGCGAGACTGTGCCCACTTCAGACAAGCCCAGAGCTTTCTGTCCTTCTGATCAAATGGCTACAAATTGGCTTCCCCATCACCTGTCCTCAGGTTCAATAATTTGCAAGAATGGCTCATAGAACTCAGGAAGGAACTTCAATTACCATTACTGGTTTATCACAACTCAGAAACAGCCAAATGAAAGAGATGCATAGAGCAAAGTACAGCGGAGGGGCATGGAGCTTCCACGCTCCCTCCCGGCATGCCACCCTCTCCTGGAAGCTCCCCAAACACATCACGTAGGGATGATTGATGATGGACGCAAGCTTCAGCACTCTCTTCTCCCCAGAGGTTGTGGGGGATGGGGCTGAAAGGTCCAGGCTTCTAGTCAAGGTCAGGTCTTTCTGGCTCCCAGCTCCCAGCCTGAAGCTGTCTAGGGGCTGCTAAGAATTGCTTCATTAGAACAAAAGATGCCTGTTCATATACTGAAGTTTTAATATTGAAGACATTAGAGGTAGGGAAGAGAATTCTAGTGCCATTCCTTGTAGATGGAAGGGATTAGGGTTTAGTGTGAAAATGAAGGGAATTCATCCTCAGACAGAAACACAGTCTATCAATGGTAATGGCAGAAAGACAAAATATTAGGATACAAATGTACCCAGAAAAAGGAGACTTGGGGGTGAAAAACCTATAGAACTTCCTCCTGATAGTTAACGTTCTCTGTGAGGAAAGCAGGAATGGGAATGGAGAAGTGTATGAATTTGTAAGGTAGAGTGGATAATTTAGTGAAGTAAAAATGAAAACAAAATAGAATTATCATACAGGAAAAAGGATCTCTCCCCATCACAAATTTAAAGGGAAATGATTCATCATTGATTATATGTTTTTCTATAGAAAATCTAGGCATGAAGAAAGAAGAGTTACATTTAATCAGTCTTGTGATTTTATTAATATTATTATTATTTTTCAAATAAGGATGGTGGAATAGAGGATAGAAGGGGTTTAAGGTTTTGCAAGGGAAGGATTACAATGATTGCCATTGAATATAAATTGAATTAGAAAACTAGAGAAGGGAGGAAGGGCAGAAGGGGAAGGGAAGTGAAACGGTTGTAGTTCAATGAGTTGGAGATCTCAGTATATTTTTTCAGTCAGAATGAGAAATAGAAAGAGGTGATGTTCAGAAACTGGCAATGCTTGGATTTAAACTGCAGGAAGGGTACAGTTACTGGTAATAAAAAGCCTATATTATAAATATTAAAGTAAGTGGCTGAGGTTAAATGGGGAAAGATAACTGGGGAGAAGAGGGGAAAGACTCAGAAGCCAGAAAAATGACAGTGTAATCTATGCAGATATTTAAATCATCTAGAAGTATAACAGGAGGAGTACTTATGGCATGAGCGATGGTATAGTAGTCATTGTTCTCTGGAGAAACAAAGGAGAGAGAGAGAGAGAGAGAGAGAGAGAGAGAGAGAGAGAGAGAGAGATTGATTTATTATGAGGGATTGGCTCATGTGATTATGGAGGCTGAGAAGTCCCAGGAAGGGCTGTCAGAGCTGGTGGCCCAGGAAAGCTGGTGATATAGCTCCAGTACAAACCCAATGCCTGAGAAGCAGGGAGCCAATGGTATATGAGTCAGAGCCAGAAGGCCTGACAAGCAGGAGCACTGATGTCCAAGGGTAGGAGAAGGTCGATGTCCCAGATCAAGTACATAGAGAATTTGACCTTCCTCTGACCTTCTCTTCTATTCAGGCCCTTGGCGGATTAGATGAAGGTAATCTTTATTCAGTCCATGGATTCAGATGCTAATCTCTTCCAGAAACAGCCTCACAGACACACCCCAAAATAATATTTTTACCAGCTATCTGGGCATCCCTTAGCTTAGCCAAGTTGACACATAAAATGAATCATCACAGACATCAAGCCAGGAGTTAAAATATCAAAGAATTAAAGATGTTACCAAGAAATCATCTGCTTCAAATATTCCAGGGAAGAGAGCTGAGCTGTTTTGCATGAAAGGAAGAGAAGTTTTGTATATGTTTGGGGACAGGATGAGGTGCGTTTCAGCATGCGTGAGAGACAAGAAAAAAAAGGAATGGTCTAATGCTCTGTGATGGCAAGGCCTAGAGACACATGTGGGTTGGCCAACAGGGCTTTGAAGAGCATACATGTCTGATTTGTACTGTACTGCAGCTTAGTATTCAGTGACCTCTGTTATTCTATCATGCCCAGCTTTGGAGTGAATTCTACCAAACCTATTATAAATGTTTTGTGTACATTTTAACATGTTAATATTTTGTAGAAATTGTTCCACATTTTGTTTCATAAAGGGGTGAACAAGGACTGACAGACAGAAGCAAGAACTCAGGAGGGAGAGAAGGCCAAGAGAATATAAGCCTCGTATCAAGCTCAAAGTTTGGGGAGTTCCTCAAATTGGACATTTGGTGGTCCATAAATGAGGGGCGTTTTCGCCAAGTTTTCTTATCTAGCAACTGTGATCTGGTCTGTATCTCTATAAATTCATGTTACAGCTACCAGTAGCAGTATTTTTTTTTAAACAATCATCTCCCTAATGAACCTTTGTTGATCATTGCTCTCACCGTCACCCCATGAAATTGTAGCCCCACAGATACACTGTGTTTCTGTTTATGTCCTGAGGTCTTTAGAGGATCACAAACCACTGTAAGTGTCTAAATTTTTTTCACTCTCTCCAAGAACTAATTTTTGTTCCCTTGGAGGTGATTTCAGACCTACATGATATAATGATATAAATTTCCATGTGCTGAATATCTCTGTCTAGTGTTCTTTTTACTGCAACCTTGTACTCCTGCTTTCTAGAAAGAATTCTTTAGGGAAAATGATCTATTGTGTCCCTGTCATAAATCTTATCTTGTTCATGTATTTTTTCCCCACATAATCATCTCCAATGGGAATTCATAGTAGAGATTCCAAAGAAATTTAATTTCTTATTAGTGTGGTTGATTCAAGAACATTTAAGCAAGTTTCCCCTTTCCTTGGGGGTCCAGGACATATTAACTGGTTTTGTATCATCATGTTCTCATCCTAAGTAATAAAACATGGTCCAGGAACAGCTGCTTAAATGACTTGGCCTCCTGGGTACACAGTTCACATTTTCTCGTGCCATAAATCTACAATGATTTATACCAAACATTCTCTCCACTCACACCAGATGTGGGTGGGATAATAGGATGAGGAAGAAGGAAGTGAAGGTATGAAACATATTTGAATAATACTGGCATCTTTCAAAACTTGGACTTTCAAAGTCTATGTACAATGCATCTTATTTTTTCTTTGGTGCCAAGTATGGGTTCATGTCCAAATTTTCACCTGAACATCACAGTATGCTTTTTATTTTAATAAATTATCTTGGATATTTCAGCTTCCAGAACTGTGAGAAAACAGATTTCAGTTGTTTAAGCCACCCAGTTTGTGGTATTTTGTTATGACAGCTGATCAGACTAAGATATATGCATAATATTTTATATATGCTATAGCAATTATATATGGTATAAAATATATATAACATTATATATTTTTCCTAAGGTGAACAAGATCTTAGGAATTGAAAAGAGGGCAAGAATTGGTGATATAACTTAAACAGCTATCCATCTCTCTTACTCCATAGCTTACCTCTAGTTAGAGATGTTGGTGAAGAAAAGTGTACATTTTTTCCTTGTTAATAACAGGGGAGTTGAATTTTAGGAGGCACCTGTAGTCACCCAGTACCTATTTTAGCATTTGAACTTTTTAAAAATCAGAAGAGAATAATTTACTCCTAATGTTTCTCCTGTCTAAAACATTAAATACTTAAACAAAATGTCTACATGACAGCAATATAGAGTGTTAAACCAATCTAGATGTTTAGATCTTTTTATAATTGATTTGACTTAAATAAAGCTTAGGTTACATAAATCTGGCCTTACATTATAGTTATACACACCATTACATATTGCTCCCCTCCCTTGTTCTTACAAAATGGCATCACACTACACACATTAAAAAACAATTTGGTTTTTTCTCCTCTAAATAATATCTTGCAACTACTTGCTTTTAAGGTTATCATCTCTAGATCTAAGTAGTGTTTAAAAATGTATTAGCTGCATAATATAGATACTAAGTAATTTATTCAGTTTTTTAATCATGACCATTACTGTTTCTAGTTTTTGTTCAATGAATGCTGTAACAAATTCTATTGCAATATATTCTTATTTGCTGTTGCATTTATTGCAGAAGGGCAAAATCTTAGAAGTAATTTTGCTGTGTCAAATGTGTGCATATTTCACGTTTCACTAGAGTGCCAAATACCTTTGCCAAAATGAGATAGCAAACTTTATATGCACTTACACTAGTAATTTTTAAGATTACCATTCTCTTTCACCTCACCAACACTTTATATTATCAATAGTTCTATGTACTTCATTTTTCATCATTGCGATCTTTTCTAACTTAAGAATTATTATGAGCCCTGGCCAATGTGGTTTGAGCATCAGCCCACCCACTGAAAGGTCATGGGTTCGAATCCCAGTCAAGGGCCAGTACCTGGGTTTCAGATTTGATCCAAACAACTGAGCCACACTGGTGAGGGTCATATATAAGTCTTAATTAATATAATTTAATGCCTTAAATTAAAATAGGTTTTCACTGCCAAAATTAAGTGAAAATAAAGCAATTATCTTATCAGGATAATTTATTAAAAATATACTCATGCTGTAGCATGAATTCTCTCGGCAATTCCTTACTTTGCTGTTTAGGTCTTCAATGTTGGTGGCATATTAGAATAAATGGGGAACTACTTTTCTTTAATATTTAATATAATGGCAGTGTGCAGACAGTAACACAGTTAGTTTTGCAAATATGGTCTTATAAACCGCAATTTCAAATAGGCTCATTTAGGTTAAAAAAGTCCTGTCATGACACGATACATTTCTGCTTTAAAATGTAACTAAATCTATGTAATAACAATATGTGCACGACAAAATAAACTTGGAAAAACAAAGCTTCATCTCAGCATGATGAAGAAAGGAAGGCTCTTGCCATTACAGACCAGCTGCCATGGCATAGCCACCTTGTTCTGGTGGGGAATTTGACGGTGGCTCATGAAACCTTGAAGTTTCTGAAGCGATTTAAATATGATCTTTAATGACTTTGGAGTGGATTAGCCCTTGACCTTTCTGCTCCCATGGCATTTTTCTCAACTAGCTTTGACATATGTTACAGAAAATTATGCTCTTCAGATCTCTTTGAAACTTCCAATTATGTCAAGAGGCTTAATTTGATTTTTGATTGACTTATAATGGCAAGAGTTGATCTTTGAAGGGGATTACAGATGCAAATCAATGCCCTTTGGGACTTTATATTAGCTGTCATTCTGTTAATATTAAAAGGAGACATTTAAAAATAGTAAAGTAATGATATAATTTATGTTTTTGTGATTTAAAACAATAGAATTGATTTCCAGATGAGTCCAAATTATGATATGACTTTTGTTCTTACAGTACTTCTCATTCTTGCCCACTTATGAGTAAAGTCGATATAATAAGTATATAAAACACAGGGGGGTGCAAAAGCAGATTTGCAGTTCTCATACAAATAAATAATACAATAAATAAGTAAATAATACAAGAATAAACTCTGTTTCCTATACTTACGACTGCAAACTTACTTCAGCCTATCCCTCTATAGTGTATCAAGAAATTGAACATTTTATTCTTAAATGTCATTATAAGACAAGAAACACAATTCACAAATGAATAACAGAAAAACAATATTAAAACAAGTCATTGACAACATTCTTACAAAAACAGTTTCAGATGCAAATAGAAGTGAAAGGAAGCAAATATAGAAAGTAAGCTGAGACACATGAGAAGAAATGTAGAAAATACTGAGATGGTAAACAGAAATAACTAAAATTGTCACTAAAATACCCCACAACTTAAACAGAATAATGTCAGTCTTACATGAACATTTTTGAGGAGGAGAAATTATATATATATATTTTTTTTCTTTAAAAATAATTATGTAATTTAATTATTTATGTAGCTCTACATAGGAAGAAACTATAGACTATGAAAAATGAATAATTCCTATTAAGAATATAGAACTTGAAGGTAGTGATTATGAACAGAATATTTTCATTCAAGTTTATAACTTGAGTATAATTCTAAATGAAACAATCTAAATGAAGCACAATTTCAAAAGGGGGCTTTTGCTTTTGAAATTTTGCTGTCATTCTTGAGAATAAGGAACTTAGATTAAAAAAAAAATCTAGTTCTTTAGGCAAGTAAAAATCTGTTAAGTTATGATGTTGTTTTGACTTTAAATTTTCTGTCCTAGCAATTTAGGCCCTTACTTCATTTACGGGATTTACAGTGAAGGTGTTAGATAAATGCATGACAAATTCTTCTAGTTAGATTTATACATTTATTTAGTTATTGTACACATTCTTGTATTTAAAGACTTTAAATGATACGGGTTGAATTATATCATAAACATTTATATGTCGAAGTCCTTACCACCTGTACCTTAGAATGTGAACTTATTTGGGCATACTGTTTTTGTAGATGTAATTATTTAAACTGGGATGAGGTCATATTGGAGTGGGGTGGGCTCTCAATCCAGCCTGACTGGCATGCTTATAAAAGAATGCCAGGTGACCAGACAAACACACACACAGAAAAAGTGCCATGTGAAGGTGAAGGCAGAGACGAGGGCGATGTATCCACAGGCCAAGAAACCCCAAGTCTTGCTAACAAAACACCAGAAGCCAGGCAGAGAGGCACGGTGCATATTTTTTCTCATAACTTTTTGAAAGAACCAAACCTGCCAATATCTGATACTGGACTTCTAGCCTCCAGAACTGTGAGATGATACATTTCTGCTGTTTAAGCCATTCAGTTAGTTGGATTTTGTTACATCAGCCCTGGTAAATGAACACAATAAACACTCATTGTCCTAAGTTTTCTATAATGCAGTTAAAACCAATGGAATAAAAATAAATAGTACAGAGTAAATCAGTAAGCTTAAACAGAGAAAGCCCGAGTTATAGTATAAGCATGAGATGAGAAGACTAGTACAATTTAAATAATTCAAGTGAATATTTACCAATATACATGCAAAAACATAAAATTAACCAATTATCTATAATAATAAAAGAGTAAAATGCAAATCGACCAAACAGTCAAACAGCAGAATGACCGTCCAGATGACCATGCTCTGACACGCTGCGCTGGCGCAAGGCTAGCCAAGGCTGGTGCAATGTGATTGGTGGGGGAGCCCGTCATTGCCCCACGATCACTCTGCAGAGGGAGGCCCAGGCCACCAGCTGGGGGTGATTGATTGGGGGAGGGGGGTCTGCTAGGCCAAGGCTGGTGCTGGTGGGGTGTGGGGCCATGATGCAGCCACGAACTTCGTGCATCGGGCTCTAGTATGTAGTAAGTAAGGATTAATGCTGGCATCAAAATTCCTTTGTTCCTGGTCTAATAGGTAAAATTTGCATTGATTTCACAAATATATACCATTTCTTAGTAGTATAATATACAGTTCTTTAGTTCACCCATAATCTATTTATTAGCAGGCTATGTAAGCCCTACTTATTTGCTGGCTATGATAAATGCTGCTAATAATTAGAATATTGGTATTGCTCCAGCCTAAGACTTTGGCCATACAAATAACTCTAGTGTTGCAGGATGGGGTTCTTTCATGTTTTCTTCTTTCTGCTGCAACTCCTTATTAGACAGTCTTTAGGTCAGGTAAGAAAAGAGAGACTAGTGCCATCATGACCAGTTAAAATTCATAGAAGCTATTGTACTATATCTCACCCTTAACTGATTCATAAGGTTGATTGACATAGTCTGCAGAGTCTATTTATTCATGGAAATTTAAATATGCTGAACTGTTTGGGCAATAAGCTGCTCATTAAAGTACCTAAGCATTTCTCCTGACCTGTAGAGCTGCATTCTTACCGAAATTCAGGTGTCTTTGTTTTGTTATATATTGATTTTAGAGGGAGGGAGAGAGGGAGGGAAGGAGGAAGGGAGGAAGGGAGGGAGGGAGGGAGAGAGAGAGAGAGAGAGAGAGAGTGAGAGAGAGAGAGAAATATTGATGTGACAGAGAAACATCATCCATCGGCTGCCCGTGCAGGCCCCCTCCTGGGAATTGAGCCTGCAACCTGGGCCTGTGCCCTGACCAGGAATCAAACCTGTGACCTCTCCTTGCAAGGGAGGACGCTCAACAACTGAGCCACACTGGCCGGGGTCAGGTGTTTCTTTGCTTAAGCCTGTTAGTGCCAATTTTAGTTGTTATTGCAATTATAGAATTCTGTTAATATTATGCAAACCAATGAAATATGTGTACAAAAAGAATAAAAAAAGATGTGGTTTCTACTAATGGAATGCTTTGCAAAATCTTGATAAGGATAAGTCAATAAAAAGTTGCTGTCAAATTCAGTATGGTTGAAACAACTATTAAAGATTGGGAGAAAAAGTTCAAAAGCTAGAATTACTATTTATTCAAACAGTTTTGTAAGTATCTTTAAGTTCTTATTTAACAAATTTTGAAGTGAAAATCATAGATGATTAAGGGTATGCTTTCTAGAATATATCATAAAAAACTTTATTTAATGGACTATACTCAAAGAAAGGGCCTGGCTCTACATCACAAAATTGGTAAATGAACACGTATGCTTATGCTTTATATTAAAACAAGATGTATACATTTTATGTTGATTTTTTAACATTCCCTGCTTAAACAAAACATTTTAATTAACCAACCAAACTACTAGTTCTGAACTAGTCAGATAGAAGAATGTCAAAGATTTTTATTTTCAATCTAAAATAATCTAGAACCCATTCTCTGCACTGACAGAAATCTGGATAGAGCCAAATGATTGAAAAATCTTGATCTTTTTTTGGGAGGGCCATGAAATGAAAAAGATGAAAATAAACACGAGAAAGAAAAGGAAGGAACTGTGTGAAAGAAAATCTCTGTATAAAATGTAAAATGGCTGAACGCAAAATGTAAAATAACACATCTTGTAGTTCTTCTGGATTTTAGATATCTCCATAGCAAGATTTCTAAAATTACTAACACTGCCTGTTCACCTAAAGTTAAATATTAAGGGCATAATGAAGCTGTTATAAAGTAACATTAATCTTATTTGGCAGAGACCAAAATGGATTGACCTCTGAGGTGAAACACAGAACAGTATATGATGGTTCAGAATAAGTACAATGTCTGGTCTAGAGCTCACACTCCTAACCATTCTGCTATGCTTCCTCATCAGTTGCTATTGAGAAATTATTACCTGGCATAAATATGTTAGTTAAGTCAGAAGATTTGATAATCACTAAATGAATAAATATAAATAGAACAGAAAAGAGGAGAAAGCAAGAGGTTGAGATTGAGAAATAGAGGCATTGACAAGGCTGTTCAGGGATATAAAAACCCTCAAAGAGGGGTGTTCTGTAAACTCAGTGAAGAAAAAAATTCAGGAGGAGACATGGAGTAACTGTGTCTAACAGTTCTTATAGATCAGGTGTGATGAGTATTAGGAACTGGCCAATGGCCTTTGCAAAATGGAGGTCATTGGCGATTTTGACTAGGTTCTGTGGACCACTGAGAACAAAGCAATCACTGGTGTGGGTTTAAGAAAGAAAAAGAATGGGAGGATAAGGACACATATGTAATACCTTTAATCAATAAAGAAATTAAAAAATAAAGAATGGGAGGAAGGAATTGGGTAACTCTTTCTAAAACCAAAGAAATTGAGTAGTACATGGTAGAAAAAGTGGAATCAAGAGACAGTGTTGTTGTTTTTTTAAATTTTGTTTTTAGGTGACGGTGATCATCATATATTTGAATGCCAGTGTCAGTCCTGTCAATAAATATTGATGTTAATTCAGACATATTGCAAATATGAAGCTTATATGTTATTTTATAGGCTAATTCTCTTTCATAACAGAATGAATAAAAATGGAAAATTGTAGAAATTATTTGTGCTTTATCAATTTTGTATAGCTCAGAAATTTTTTAGATATACTTATCTATAAATCTTTCAATTAAAAATATTTATAAGATTCTTTTCAATCAGTTTTTGATTTTTGTTACAGACTTCCCTGTGACATTTCACTACTTACTTAGTGAATAAATTGGCCAGCTGCATTTAAACCAAGTTGCTAACATAATTTAACCAATACATGTGATGGTTTGAAGGCATAAATTATTCATGTAAGTAAGTAACGAAAACAAAGAGCTACAGAAAATACTAATCAGGGAAAATGGAAATCTGAAGTTAAAGGTGATCTTTTTATTCTCCATCATTTAAAATATTTACAGTACCTAAAATTTCTTTGAAACACCTATTTTTTTCTTTTCATTTGAATTATATAATAATCCAAAATTACTTTGTATATTTAAATATAACAAATAACCCAAACATTATCTCTTCAATTCAAATCTATTAGCTTTGCAATGTTATCATTGGGAATGTAACTGATTAAAAATTCATATTTAGTATTAAACATTTATAGTAGAAATTTTAAAACCACATTAGAGGAACAGCATGTTGCTGGGTTTTTTTTTTTATTGAAGCATTTGATCAAATAACAGTGTTTAAAGAAATTGAATACTCAAAAGGCATTTAGATTTAAAATGTCATAGTTTTGAAGTCATGTATTTTTACTTCCAAATGGCTTACTCAACTTTCCTGTTTTTCTTCAGATGGTACAAATCTTTTGCCTTTTAAAAAATGCTTACTCATTATTGCTATTCTCTTCCAAGTTCCTAGATAAATTGAACATATTTCAAAGCTGTTAATTTAGTACGAAAATCTGTATTTTTAAATTACAAATTAATATAAATTATAATAAAACAAGATATAAGATATTTATGGTTTAGCTAGTCCAGAAAAGGATGGTTTAAGTTTTTATATTTTTATTCCCTAATGTTTTGTTTGAGCTAGCTGATGGAGAGGCTGTAAAAAAACTCACAAAGTCTTTGCTTAATTTATGAAAAAAACATATTTTTAAAAATGGTTTTATTGATTTCAGAGAGAGGAAGGGAGAGGGAGAAGGAGATAGAAACATCAATAATGAGAGAGTTCATGGTCAACACCTGCCAGACAATTTATGAAAAATCTTTGACATTTCATTATTTTAAGTTAGTTCTAACTAATATTGCTATTTCAATGATGTAGCTAAAATGGAATGAAAAACAAATACTTAAAGAGACTTTTATTTGGATTACCAGAGCAGTATTTATTACTCTGAAAGACCTATTTTTTTTGTATTAGAAAACTATGCAGAGGGTTTAACTTCCAATATCATTTTTAGAATTACTAACTCTTACCACCCAGGGTCAAGGGGTTCCATTGAGTCTTGCTCTCCTATACTGTTTTAAATCTGCTCTAATCAAACTTTCATTATCATCAGGACACTGAAACGTCTCTTTAAAAAGAAAACAATGATTTCATGTTATTTATTTATTGATTGATTTTTAAAATTGATATTTAGAGAGAGAGAGAGGAAGAGAGAGGGAGAGATAGAAACATAGATGTGAGAATGAAACACTGATTGGCTGCCTCCTGCATGCCCCCCAATCACCAGGAGTTGTAGCCCAGGCATGTGCCCTGACCAGGAATCCAACCAGTGACTGACTTCTCGGTGCAGGGAAAGATGCTCAACCAACTGAGCCACACTGGCCAGGCCAATCTTCATGTTATTAAGTCCAACAGTCAATTCTCATATTATTTTGCTGACAGCCAGAGTTGACATTTAGTCACTCCCCAGCAGATTAAAAATGGCCATGGATTCTTTTACACCCCTCTCCATAAGAGCTGAGGTGGATGTCTCCTCCTATATTGTGGAGGTCACACTACCAGTTTCAGGGCCCAGACCTTGAGGCACAGGCACCTTTACCTCATCCTAAACAACGGATTCCTCACACTGAGACTACCATGCTGGAGATGCCACTATAGGCGCTCTGATAGACCATTGCCTTTCAGACATCCCTGCTATGGAGCCAGACATGTGTAGGAAACTGTATTGGACCCTCCAGATCAGCCCTGAGCCAGCTAAACATCTCCAAGGATCTTAGTCAGTGCACTGCAGAACAAAATATTCACTCATGAGAGCTCTGCCCAAATTATTGACCCACAAAAATTGTGACTATATAATAAACTAGAGGCCTGGTGCACAGATTTGTGCACATTAAAAGGAAATTAATTAGAAGGTGGTCATCAGGGCAGGACTGGGTGAGATGGGCCAGACATACCCTGGAGCCAACCTTCCATGGTCCTTCCCTGGCTGGCCACACTTAGGGCAGTGCCAGGGCTCAAAGAGCATCTGTGGATCTGGCAGGTGGGGTCCCTCAGCCTGGCCGGAAGATAACAGACTGAAACCAGCAGTCCAACATCCCCTGAGGGGTCCCCGAAGTGCAAGAGGGCACTCTGTAAAGTTACTGTTGCTTGACAGTTCCTTCATTGAGCATCTGCCCCCTGGTGGTCAGTGTGCATCATACTTACTGGCCAGTTAGATGGCTGGCTGGTTGGCGGGTTTGTGATTGTCAGTCAGCCAGTCGGTCGGTCGCTTAGCCTTTTATATATATAGATAGTTGCTATTTTAACTGGCTAAGTTTCAAGGTGGCTTGATTCACAGTAATCCTATATAATAAAGAAGTAATATGTAAATTGACCATCACTCCAACACATAAGATGGGCGGCCCCATGTGGACATAAGCTGGCTGCCAGCAGGGGAGGGCAGTTATGGGTGACCCCACTGGCAGAGGAGAGCAAATTGGAGTGACCAAGCCTGTAGGGCAGGGCAGTTGGGGGCAATTGGGCTGGCAGGAGAGGGTAGTTGGAGGTGACCAGGCTGGCAAGGGAGGGCAGTTAGGGGTGACTGGGCCGGCAAGGGAGAGCAGTTAGTGGCAATCGGGCCAGCTGGGGAACAATTAGGTGTTGATCAGGCTAGCAGGGGAGTGGTTAGGAGGTGATCAGGCTGGCAGGCAGAAGAAGTTAGGGGCAATCAGGCAGGCAGACAGGCGAGCAGTTGGGAGCCAGCAGTCCTGGATTGTGAGAGGGATGTCTGACTGCCCATTTAGGCCTGCAGGGGATTGGACATCCCTCAAGGGGTTTCAGATTGGAGAGGGTACAGCCTGGCCTGAGGGACACCCCCCTCTCCCCCGACCCTCTTTGCACAAATTTCGTGAACTGGGCCTCTAGTATATATGAAACACAGTGCCTTCTTTTTATTATCATTTCCTCACATTGCTTCCGAGAGCAATATTTTCTTGGTTTTCCTCCCATCTCACTGATAGTTTATTGTCTTTTTAAAAAATATATTTTTATTGATTTCAGAGAGGAAGAAGAAGAGAGAGACAGAAACATCAATTATGAGAGAGAATTATTGATTGGCTGCCTCCTGCATTCCCCTACTGGGGATAGAACCTACAACCTGGGCATGTGCTCTTGACCAGAATCAAACCTGGGACCCTTTAGTCTGCAGGCAGATGCTCTATCTACTGAGCCAAACCAGTTAGGGCTAGTTAGGGCTAGTTTATTGTCTTTTTGTTAGTCAATTCCTTAGCTGATTCCTTTATTCCTCAATGTTCATGTCCCTAGACTGAGTAGTCAATGTTTTGATATGTGTGACTGTTATTTACATTGTGAGGAACACATATTTTCTTTCAGATAACTATTTGATATTTTTAACTAAAAAAATATTTATTTTTATTGTTGATAGTATTACAGATGTTCCTTCAATCCCCCTCCCCTTCACTCCCACCCCAGGCCTTCACCACATATTGAATATGTCCATGAGCTATGCATATATGCATGTATATTGTTTGATAATATCTTCCTGTTGTCCTACCCCTCCTCTCTGAGATCTGTTATTCTCTATGACTAAAACTATTAGTAATGCTTACAGAGAAGTGAGAGATATAGGCAATCTGTTACACTGTTACATTATGCTTTAAACCTGTCAGTTTTGGCAACTCTGATTTGTAGTCTTGTGTTTTGATATCTTTAAATCACACATTTTTGCCTTTGCCATTTGATACAAAATATTAAAAATGATTTTCTCAAATATAAGTTATTAGCAGAAACATAAAATGACTGTGATTTGCATTTCTCTACTGATTGATGATTAGTGACATTGAGCATCTTTCCATATGTTTATTGTTAATCTGTACATCCTTTGGAGAAGTGTCTGTTCAGGTCCTTTGCCCATGTTTTTAATTGGATTGTTTGTTTTCTTGGTGTTGAATTGTGTGAGTTCTTTATAAGTTTTGAAAATTAACCCCTTGTCATATGTATTATTGCTAATTATGTTTTCCCATTCAGTGGGGTGTCTTTTCATTTTGTTGATGGTTTCTTTTGCTGTGCTAAAACTTTTAGTTTGATGTAGTCCCATTTGTTTACTTTTTTTTCGTTAGTTTTCTTTGCCTGAAGAGATATATCAGAAAAAAATATTGCTATGAGAAATATCCTAGATTTTATTGCCTATGGTTTCCTCATGACTTACATTTAAGTCTTTAGTCCATTTTGAGTTTATTCTTTTGTATGGTGTAAGAAGGTGATCTAGTTACATTTTTTACATGTATCTGTCCAATTTTCCCAGCACCTTTTATTGAATAGACCGTCTTTACCTCATTGTATGGTCTTGCCTCCTTTGTCAAATATTACTTAACCATAAAGGTGTGGGTTTATTTTTGGGTTCTTTATTCTGTTTCATTGATCTATTGCCTGTTTTTAAAACAGTACTATGCTGTTTTGATTACTATGAACTTGTAATTATAGTTTTGAGGAGGAAGACTGGTTTTGCAAGGAATGTTAGGCCATTAAACCAAACAAAACCCTGTCCTGCAGTAAGGCAGGAGGCTTTGTTTTGAGCCTGGAACCTAAGCACACCTGGGAGAAGGGTAGATAAACAGAGTACTCCCTTCAGGGCCTTGGGAGGAGGGAGTATATTTGCAAATCAATGAACTCGAGGGGCAGTTATAAGCAAGGTTTTTGCGTGTTACTGGCACTCTGGATTTGGGATTTCAGACACCCCAGAGTCCGCGCGTGTTATTAAAACTGTTTTCTCCACCTCTTCAAAGCGTCGCTTAGTTTTTTGGTCTTTCTGCAACAGTTTGATATTAGGTAGTATGATTTCTTTAACTTTGTTCTTCTTTGTCAAGATTGTTGAGACTATTCAGGATTTCTTCACACTTGTCAGAATGGCTATCATCAATACGTCAACAAACAAGCCTTGGTAAGGATGTGGAGGCTGTTGGTGGAAATGCAGGTTGATGCAGCCAAACCCTATTTACAACAGCTAAGACTTGGAAGCAGCCCAAGTGTCCATCAGTAGATGAGTGGATAAAAAAGCCATGGTACCTTTACACAATGAAATACTACTTCCAGGTAAATAGAAGGAAATCTTACCTTTTGTGATAGCATGGGTGGACTTGGAGATTATTATGTTAAGTGAAATAAGCCAGTCACAGAAAGATAAATACCATATGATTGTGCTTATATTTGGAATCTAATTAATAAAATTAACTAACAAATAAAACAGAAACAGAGTAATCGATACATAAAACTGACAGCTGTCTAAGGGGAAGTGGGCTGGATGGGCTGGATGAAAAAGGTGAAGGAATTAAGGAAAAAATCTCCCAGATACAGACTACAATCTGGTGATTGCCAAAGGGAGAGGGGGTGGGGGCAAAGGGGAGATAAATAGTGATGGAAAGAGACTTGACTTTGGGTAGGAAAAACAATGGAGTATGCAGATGAGATATTAGAGAACTGTATACCTGAAATCTGTATAGTTTTATTAATGATTCACCCCAGTAATTTTAATTAAGAAAAGCATAAAATTGTTATATTTTTAAAACAGAAACTTTTCTCTTATTTAGATATGGGTGTCAAGAAATATTTTTCCTGATCTCACACAACCTGATGAGGCTATTGAAATGGAATTTTTGGACTGGAACCTGGATTCTTCATCTGCCAGAGTTGAAGAATGAATGCATGGACAGAAGATGGTATAGCAAAGGTGGAAATTTATTAAAGAACAAGTACAGACTCCCACATAGGGAGAGGGAAAGAGTCCCACAGAATGGCCTCCCAAGTTAGGAGGGGGAGAAGGTCCCACTGAGTTCCTTTTCCCTGCAGATCCTGGTGCCTTGATGTCCCCTCTGACTGGTCACTGTTCTCTTACTGGTTACTATAGTAATTCCTGGGCTCAAAGTTCAACCTCCTTCCTTATTGTTTTCCCATTCCCTTTGGGCTTTCTTCTTCTCCTTCTGGATGAAGGGCTTCCTTCCCTTTATTTTGTAAATATAGACCTTGTGCTGTTCCCAGCTCCCTCATTCTATGGAAATGTACCGTTGCAGCTTTTCAGTATCCCTATTTTATGGAAATACATCTTCTGCTGCTCTGCAGCCCTGTGCTTCCTCCACAATCCCCTTGATTTCTAAAATTTCCTAAAACCTGTCTTTTTCTCCCCTAAAAATCCCTGTTTCACTATGACATGCTCTTATCACAGCAACTGTTATCACTTCATAACAGATTGATTACCATGCAAACTGAGTATTTTTTTAGCATTATTTTAAATGTTATTTTTTTCTGAAAATATTTCTTGGCTCTGATGAAAATGTACTTGAGTCAGATATTTATAGTGTGAAAGGAAATGTAGTTAGTCATTTTATAAAAGAATGCAAAGAATGTAGGTTTCATAATTGTTTTCTTTTAAATTAATTTTTATTTATTTAAAAATAACAATATTCATAAAATTAATTTTTGGTCAAGTGTGGTTTTAAAAGATTATTGAAGAAGTTATTAAAAATAATGAAGCGCCAGCTGGTGTAGTTGAGTGGTTGAGCATAGACCCATGGACCAGCAGGTCACAGTTTGATTCCCAGTTAGGTCACATGGTGACCTAAGCCAGGTTTCCTGCTTAATCCCCAGTAGAGGGCGTGCAGGAGGCAGCCGATCAATGATATGCGCTCATCATTGATATTTCTATTCCTCTTTCCCTCTCCTTTCCTTTCTTTGAAATAAATAAAAACATAAAAAATAATGAAGTAACACACAATGTTTAATAAACATAAATAATGTGTTTATAGGAACATTTTTTCTTATCTTACAATTGGTTGTTTATTGTGCATGTATTATTCAGAAGTAAAACAATTCATTATTTTACAACAGAAGTTGTCAACTATGATCCTTTATTTATGTTTATTATATATATTTTTGGCTCTGATAGTAGTGTTCTTAACTTTATCAAATTGAATCAGTATTTCTGCGGCTTTCTAATGTTTCTCCAACTAGACTGTAAACTGCCAAATATATGACAATGAATAAATTTAAGAAGTAAACACATTGATTTATTTACTATAGGTCCTCAAAGCATTAAGTTAATACATGGTGTTTTTATAATGTGTGTGCTGTGAACCATAAAAATATACTTGCCAAAATGCTAACAGAAAACACACATAACACATAAATATATGAAGTCACAAATTTCCCAAGATATGCTGAGTGACAGAAAGGAGCCTTACACAAAAGAACACAAACTATATGATTTAATTACTATAGGTAGTTCTATAACAGCCCAAATTAGTCTGTTAGGGAAGAAGTCAGAATGATGGTTTTATATAATGGGCAGGGTAAAGATTGATCAGCAAGAATGGAGTGTACAGTTACCATTTTTTTTTTTTGCACCGGCTTGTTAAAAAGCCATTGGAAGCATAGCCAGAAAAATGTGGCATAGGTAGCAGGACTTTCTCAATGTCAACATTTTGCATAAACCCTTTTTATATCTGCACTAATTTGAATTTGAAAATACTCTACCATAAAGCAAAGCTCTCAAAAAGCTGTATATAGGGCAAGAAGCAATACATAGTGGTCTTCAGTATAGCTCCTGAACTGGAGATATTTGAATGTGTTTAAAAGGAACACTTTTTAAATCCAACTTGGATTTGCTAACTGTGTAAAGAATATAGACTATCTTAGTCAGTTTGGGCTGATATAACAAAGTACCATAAACTGGGTGGCTTAAACAATAAACATTGTGAGAAATATAGTTCTGGGGGCAAGGAAATCAAAGTATCAACTCTAAGCAGTCTGGGAGTTGTTGTCAACTTCTACCTCTTCCAATATCTCAATTTATTCAAGCAAAAAGTTCCAACTGTGTTTTAGACTTTTATCAATTTTTGCCTAATCATTCTTTTTAATAGTCATTCTTTTTCTGCCTTTATGTTGAGGTGGTCTAGTTTACAGATAGTGTTGTTTTTCTCTCATTATTCTGATCTTAGCCTCTTCTTTCATCAGCAGTATTCTATTTCTTTATTCTAAGAAGCAGACATTTTTTAATATATAATTTTCAACTGAATTAGTAGATAATTTTACCATTTGTGTTCTTAGTAATAGCCTAGCAGATAATTAAAAGATGTAGGTTCTGGAATAAGAAATGTATTTCAGTTCTCTCTACCACTTTGTTGTCTGATCTGAGTGAATTGAATAAAATTCATAATTTCTCTAAGTGTCAGTTTTTCTATCTCTAAATATGTAGTCGTACTTCATGCTGTTGAGATGACTACAAAGATGATGAGGTAATGAATGAAAGATACTTATTTACTAAGGTTCCTGATAGAAGGGAGCATATAATAAATGTCAGCTGTTGTTATTTAATTGAGAATATAGAGAAGGGTTTGCTCTCATAGATTATTTCAAATTTTAAAAATCTTATGTTGACCAATTTAAATTTGCTCTTATAAGGAAAAAGTAATCAAGTTTTAACTCTTAACTTGACCTACTAGTATTCTTGCAAATACTTACTCCTTTCCATGTCTCCTTCCAACATTTGTTTTCCTCTAGACCTTTCTTTGTTTCATCTTTAAATAAACAAATCTCTGAAATTTCCCCCTCGAAACAAAGCATAAAATGGTTTTAACTCACTTCAAAAATTCTTACTACTAATAATAGACCTTGAAAGATGAAAATTTGAACTGAATAACTACATACTACTTCTACAGTAGTCGAATCATCCAGCAAAATACTAGGTAATTTCATTTTACTACAACAACTTAATAATCAGAAAACTTGCCTCTAGACTTCTGGTTATTGTTATATTTATTGAATATGAACTTTTAAGTAGTTGTCTGAGGATACCATTTAAATTTATTAAATGTGTTTGGAGCTTTTTTCTGATGTGAAGATTATTTAAGTTCACAATATGTACATTGTTATATGGTTATAAAAGAGTTCTAGAGAACAGTTTTGAAGGAAATAATGACAATGTTTTTTTCTGTTTTATTTAGTGACATCAAAGTTTAACTTAACATCCGGTATTATTTTTGGTTAAGAAAAGGTGTTATGTTAAAAATAATTGGGGCAAAATCTGTGTGATTAAGTCCAGAACACGCAAAAGTGTGTATATGTTTTGAATTTTATACTTCGTTTCAATATTTTAAAAGTTGATAATGGTATATGTAACTAATAATGTGAAAATGATAATTTGATCATGGTGTGTTTCCATAAAGTAAAATATACTTTATTATATAATTAAGAATTTGCATATTATAATTTGTATCTTTAGGAAAATTACATTTAATCTTTTAAAGTTTTGTTGTTAAAAGCAAAGTGTCACTAATTTAATTTATACAGTTTTTCAAGTACTCAGTATTTAAAATAAATCAGGTTAATTCATGAGCAAACCCTTTCCATTTCAAATTGTTTATAATACATGAAAATACATTTTAACATGTTATATAGATAATGTTGTAAAACTCATGCAAATAATGGCTGTTAAATATTGACTTAAATCTAATTTCTGGTTACCTCAGACTATTTCATTCAGATACCAGTTATGACATAAAAGCTTTCAACAATAAACTTACAAAGTTCTTTTTCCTACTATTGGCTGGCATTGTGGTCTTTCAGAAGTAATGGTCCCTATGTTCTCTATAATATCTATATTTCAACAAGTTACTTGTATGCACCACAGGAAAGTACAGTGTACAATTTGATGAAGAATATCTTACACTTGGGAACATCAATAAGCAGTATATATAGCAATGTCAATCCAGAACCATGTGCTAAGAGGATGTTTTGTTAAATGTCATATTTAGAATAGAGAAGGACCTCTTCCTGTCTCTCAGAGTGATTTATCTAAGCTCACAGCAGCCACACTACTTGCAATGTGTATTATATTTATACCAGTCCAGATGTTTTACTAGAAGAAAGATCATTTAGTTGATTAATCATTGTTATTCCCTTGAAGAATAACATCAGTCCACCTTCATATATAAATCTTTAGTGTGGAATAATGCCAAGCTTATAAGCTGTACATTTTTATCTAATGAAAATCTGTAAATTGAAACAAAAATATTCATCTAGTTAGAGTCTACATTTTTATATAAGTATACAATAAAAGATATTTAGTTCTTTAGCAATGTTTTATAGAATATATTAAAGTGATACATTTTAAATTCATTGCTTGAATGATGAGTAATCAGACATTGAGTCAACTTCACACAAAACATATTCTGATAATTACCAACAAATTTTCAAACAGCTAGAAATGTACAAATGAAAATGAATTAAAAACATGGGGTTTGGTGTCAGACTAACCTGACTTCCTCCAGTTACTGTGTAACTTTGGATAAGTATCTTAACATCTCAGAGCCTAATATTACTTATTTGTAAAGTAGGCATAACAAGACATATCTCCTCACAATATTTTCCCAATTAAATAAGACCAAAAGCTCATCATGGTAAATTAACTCAGTAAATTTGAGTTTATTTTTCCTAACACTTTTCTAGAAAAATTTAAAAAAAGCAAAAACAGCTATAGGAAAACAAATCTCTGAGTATAAAAAATTTTAGATTATTTTATCATTTAGCAATACTCAGGATTGGGCCTTTTACTCTACACTCAAATTTTAATTTTGTTCCTTTCCCAGAGTAATCAAATGCAATCACTTTGAACAATGCACTTAATTCAAAACTAATTAAAGTAAGTGCTTAAGCTAATTATTTTGCAGCCAGTCTCAGAACTCCAGGATATGGCAGGCATGTCTCATTGTGTAGTTTGTGTGTACAGTCCTCTCTTTAAAGCACACATTTCCAACTTTGCCTGGGGTATTCCTATTCAGTCATGAGTGACATTTGGATGACCTAGTCTCCGCAATTTCTATTAAATTCGTCATACAGAAGAGCTCAGATCTACCATTACTAGCACTTACATCCTTGGTGTTTTGAAGATAAAAGCACTATTTATTGGGCTTCTATTGCATACAAAATTCATTTGTTTATACTGTCCTGATTTTTGTTGTTGAGAAGTTTTAACAATGCCTGTTTAAATTAAAATATGTCTTTGCAGAGACCAATCTGCAGGGTCTCTGATCCATTAATCACAAGTTAAATTGTTTACAGTTCTGATTCTCACAAAGGCAGGCAACTTATGGGAGGAATCCCACCTCTATGGCCAGAAGAGGTTCAATCCAGTGCAGTTGCCCTAATGAATTGGATGTGGCTGAACTAAGTCCTAGTGTCATCAGAGAAGAGTGTGGATAGATGGGAGTGGGGTTCTTTTTTTAAAAAAATATTTTTATTGATTTTTAACAGAGAGGAAGGATAGAGAGAAGCATCTATGAGAGAGAAACATTGATCAGCTGTCCCCTACTGGAGATCGAGCCCGCAACCAAGGTACATGCCCTCCACTCGAATCAAACCCGGGGCCTTTCAGTCCACGGCCTGATGCTCTATCCACTGAGCCAAATGGGTCAGGGTGAGAGTAGGGTTCTTAAGGTACTGCTAGAATAGCATTTCTGGAGGATCACGTATGGTAGAAAGCTTTATTTCAATAGAAGTACATCCTTTCAGTAGAGCTAAAAGCAAAGCCAGTGTCCAGAGTTTCTGTTCCATGTTGCAGTTGGGTCCAGTTCAGCATCAGGCTAGTTGCAGTCCATTAGTCCATTGCGTGTGGGGTCCACAAGGCCATGGGCCATGACAGCCCACAAGCCAGAAGTCAATTGCAACATGCCAAGAGCCAAGATCTAAGAAGAGCACAAGAGCCAAGGAGTGCATGCTCTACAACAAGAGTCCCACGAGAGCCACGAGCCAAGAGGCCAAGAGAGAGAATTCCTTCGTTCAAGGAAGTAAGTATCTCCAATCTTCCTGCTTGCAGTGGCACACCCATTTTGGCCAATGACTTTTGTCCCCAGGTGTGACTGAGTAAAAACACCTTTTCTAGTCACCCCAACTTCACTGGGCACTGTGTCTGTCTATCTTCCTCCCTGTCAAGTCCTTTCTCCCACCAGGATCTGTGGGGAATACACCGGTGGCTTCCTGGAGAGTAAAGCTGTGGCTTCCTGATGAAGTTGCTGCCCAAATAACATGTCTATAATATGGCCTCCCCTTTGCTCCTTTCCTATTATTAATAAACTAGGGGCCCGGTGCACAAAAATTTGTGCACTCAGGGGTGGGGGGTCCCTCAGCCCAGCCTGTGCCCTCTCTCAATCTGGGACCCCTTGGGGGATGTCCACCTGCTGGCATGCCTGGGCTGATGGCTGTTTGCAGGCTGGCCAACCCCTCCCCCCTCAGTGGGGCCCCTCACCCCATGGGACCAGCCTGGCTGAGGGCCGTTTTCAGGCTGCCAAAGCCCAGTAAGGGTTCGGGTCCCTACTGGGGTGCCTGGCCAGCCTGGGTGAGGGGCTGGGTGAGGCAGCTGGTGGCCACCTCCAGGGTCCCAATAGCTGTCTCTGCCTCCTCCTCAGCCTGAGCCCAGCTGGCCTTGCTGGTCACTGCCTCTGGTTCCAATCGCTGGCTCTGCCTCCTCGTCAGCCTGAGCCCCACTGGCCATGCTGGTTGCCTGCTCCATCGGATTGCTGGCTCCGCCTCCTACTCAGCCTGAGCCTAGCCACCTGCTACTGCCTGGGCAGCACCCTTCCATCTTGGCTAGGTTAATTTGCCTACAGCTGCTCTGACTGGCTGGTGGGCGTGGCTTGGCTGGTGGGCGTGGCTTAAATGTCTCAGAGAAATGGTTAATTTCCATATTACTCTTTTATTAGATTAGATAGATTAATTACAAAGGTATCAGTAGTACGTCATTTCGTGACAGAATTGGCAGCTTTCACTTTCTGTCAGCAATTATCATGCCTACCTTGGCAATCTGTCTTCCTCCTGAGACTGAAGTCCAGGTAATCCATCCAGACTGCTCAATTTCCAGGAAGTACTAGTCTCCAAAGTCAGATTTCCCTCCTGCCTGTCTTGGAGATCTCAATGGCTTCATAGCTGAATTTATTTGAATAGTGACCATAGCAGAGTTCTGTTCCTGTGTGATTGTTCTGTTCTTATTTGTTTTTAGGTTGGTTCATTTATTATTTGTGAGATGAATGACAGAAAGAATTGGATTATCTCAAGGAGGTTGCATTCAAAGATTAATGCTTCTTCTAAGCCAAATTAAAATAAAAATAATTCTACTAGTTGACAAATCAAGTGTATATGGAGATAAATTTAGGGGTCATTATATCAACTATCTCCAAAGTAATGTGTAGTAAAGAAGTGTACAGGATGATCTATCAGCATATGGAAAATATTAACATTTTATTTATATTAATTTTTAATAGAAAAACAAGAAAAATAAAGCTGTAATAAGGTCAATCATATGAGTTAATATTGATTCTCTCAAATAGCCCTTTATTTACTTGGTTACTCGTCTTGTGAGTTATGTGAAAGGAAAGCCATATCACATATTGCAGCTTTTGTGGGATCAGTTAGATGGGTGCTGATATGCTATCTAGCAAAACATAAACTACTCTCATAAGATAGACACAAAAATCCTTTAAGTAAACTCTAGGTTGAAAATTATACTAATAATGCAAGAGTTAGAATAAGAACTGTATAATATATTTTGTAAAAGGCTGTAATGACAATGATTCCAACATTCAATATTGTTTCTGTATTTTCATTTTTTAATAGCAGAATAAAGGGGCTTACTAATATATAACTAGATATGTTACCAGTGGGACAAGACCTTTGTTCTTCTCTTCTTCTAGGAAAGATTTCAATCAAGAGACCTTAAATATAGGAAAACTGTTCACCCTTAATAGAAAAGCAAGCAAGAAGACTCTTAGGACAGTGAAACAAGGAAGGGCATAGAAGAAGCAACAGGAGAGCCCAGGCTGGGCTGCTTTGGCTCACTGGGAAGTCAGCAAACAGGGGACCTTGGAGACAGAGTCAGGTGGTTAGCCTTGGACAAGCTGCTGCTGCCAAGTGCTCCTCTGGTTGCAAGTCTCAAGGGGTTCCTTGATACATGCCTGCGGGAGAAGAAAAAGGGGTAGGAAGGGCAGATAATTTTGTTTATACTTCCTCAGAAAAGTCACTCAATTTAAAGTTCCTTTTTCCTCAGTTATAAAATGGAACTATCATGCTTGTCATTTATTGAATACCAACCATATACTAGCACTCACCATATATTATATATTTTATCCTCACAAGAACCTTTTTGTATAGCTATTGTTATTTCCATGTTTCAATTAAAAAAACTGAAGTTTGTCTGGCCAGTGTTGCTCAGTGGTTGAGTGTCAACCTATGAACCAGGAGGTCAGGGTTTGATTCCTGGTCAGGGCGTATGCCTGGGTTGTGGGCTTGATTCCCAGTGGGGGACATGCAGGAGGCAGTTAACTGATGATTCTGTCATCATTGATGTTTCTATTTCTCTCTCTCCCTCTTCCTCTTTCCCTGAAATCAATAAAAATATATTAACAACAACAACAACTACAAAACCCTGAGGTTTGGTGGTCATTCATGGTATGTAACTAGTAGTTGAAACTTCAAGTCATTTGAGTCTAGCTTTAAATTTGTTATGATCTCCCTTGTAATGCACTTTATTGCTGATATTTCAAGAGTTTTATTAAGGAAACTGAGATATTAACTCAAATCTTGCATTTTCTAAGAACAGAATGTGCACCCTGCAGAACAGGAGAGCAGATGCTTAACTGAAAAACAGATCTGCCAGATTTCTCCCCCTTTGAACCCAAGGGGACTAAGGTCAAGAAACACCTGTGTTTTCATCACAGTTACAATATTTTATACAAACATTGTACCTTTTTTCCTAATAATTTCTAAATGTGCAAACTGTCTTGGTGATTTTCTTCTCTTCAGTTTGAAAAGGTTCATTAATGCCTTTCATTTCCACACAGTCCCTTCGCTTGCCTTTTCTGAGACCATACATCTTAGCAGAAAGATTACATGGTTGGAGACAGGCAATTGTGGCTTTGAATCAACAAATCTATACACTCTGAATCTGAATTTTCCTATCGACAAGGTGGAGTTGATAATGTTAGCATTAAGGATTGTTTTGAGGATTAAATAGGAATTAAGCAAATAGTGTGTAAAAATGTTAAATATTACAACTTTACAATTCTGAAATCCAAATGCTTTGAAAATAATAAACTATTATCAATTCACTTGGTGACAATATCTAACCTGAATTGATATGTCTATTTACAGGGTGAATAATATATTTTCCACTACAAATATTTTGATGAGTTTAATTATACATTGTAGCAACACAGTATAGAGGAAATATGCCATAAGATATGGCAGATGCATCATTTAACTTTTTCAAAACCTCAAATCCAGAATTCTAAAAAAAATCTGGCCCTAACGTTTTAGAAAAAGTATATAGGCATGTTATCTTGTCATTAAATATAATAAAATTCTATGTTAAGACTTCTATGTAAGATATGAAACTGTTACACATATGATACTGTTCATTAAGTTTACACAAAACTGTCAAGTTTATATTAAAACACTTTTGACTTGAGGTGGCAAAATTATTGTTATACATGACTTGGTAAAATTAATATGATCTTTTCAGAGCTGAAGAAATTAAATTATAGAAAGATATATTTAATTTTAGCAAAATTAAGTTAAAAATTAAGATCATAGTGGAGACTAAGAATCCTTAATTCACTTCCTTTGTGTTCAGCTCCTTGATTAGACATTTTCCATTTTCAGCTCAAGTCCTTTCGAACATGATTAGTCTTACCAAAAGATCTCATTGAACGCAAGGAATTGCAGCCGGTCTTTTCTATTTTTTAAAAGTTAGGCATACAAAGTAAAATTTTGGAGGGTAATGTTTGTACTTGACTCTTCTGTTTGCTATTTGTTTAGAGGAATTTGCTCTATCAGATAGTTTGAAAATATAGATGATAAGAATATGTGTGATATGTAAGAAAACACACATATGCAAACCTACATATCTATGCTTTTTAGCCATCTAGCGGCTTCAAAACAAAATTCATGGCCGAAGTAAAAACCACCATGTTATCCTAACTACTGCTACGGAATGCTTATTTTTTAAATTATAGAGTTTGTGTGTGTTTTTTAAAATACTTTAGCGATCATTTAGGAATAGTTTGATGTTTCACTTAGCAAATCTTGCTTTCAAATTTTTATAAACTGTACCTACTCACTTTACTCCTTATTTCTGATGGACAAAAATAAAGTTAAACTGCGTTTGACCTTAGTGTCACAGCATACTATAGTCTACCTCAGTGGTAGACAAAGATTTTGCTCTTTTTTCTTATGTTAAAATACCTGCTTTGCTGTCGTGGGATTGTTTTGCATGAAAACAGAATCTAAACACTGGTTTGACTCAGTATGAAAACAGTAAAATAGAGTCATGACTTAGAATTTATACTCTCCCATCATTAGACTTCTTATTTTTGTAGAGAACAGCCTATATACCATGCAATTTCATATATTTTATAACATCAAACATCCAAAATCATGTTCAAAGATAAAAATAAAGGGTCCTTGGATTATTTTCCAGTTTGAAGCCCTTACTCTATTGCTGAATTCTTGGTCTTGTCTAATGAAAGATTTACTCTATCCCTTACATTTATCCCTTATTTTGTGGTTTGTTAGATTTTGTGTGTGTATGTGTGCTTTTTATAACTTGGCAAGCTTAGGTACTCAGAGATAAAAAGAACTAGGGATGCCACACAGTCTTTTTTAATTTCCTAAAAGAATCTGCTATTCTTTACTCCTATGGAGTAGCTATATTAACAAATCAATAAAAATGATGTTATTTATAGTCAGTCAAAAGTTTTTGGATATAGACTCCTCATTGTTTGATGAACTCAATTTATCTTTAAATGAAACAGATAAAGAATCTTGTGACAAAATCTTTATATTTATTAATGTAAGCCAATCTAACAAAATTATTGTCTTATTCATTACTAACCAGTTTTTTAGACCATAACCAAAAACATGTTGACTTATACGTTTGCATTTATTTCTTAGCCACTATCTCGGCAAATTCCTGAGAGTTATATGTGTGTCCAATGTGGGGAAAACACTTACCTTGTCCTGTGTAGGCTTCTGGGTCATATTACTTTGAAGCTCCACTTACGTGACCAGTCACATCAGTTAATGTCACTGAGTTTCTTTCTCTTAAAAGGAGAACACTGACTAGGTTCTATTGCAAACTTTAGATTCCAGGTAAAAAGGAACTAAAAACCTTCCTATATTTTGTTCCAGCAGTTGCTATGTAGGGAGTGAATAACTATTTTACTGATCATCTTAAACATTCTTATCTTTATCCACAGCTACATGACCGTGCCTCAGAAACATCTTAACTAATAAAAGTGTAATATTGAAATTAACCATTTCTCCAGGATGGGGTAAGCCATGCCCACCAGCCAATCAGAGCGGCTGTATGCAAATTAGCCCAGCCAAGATGGCGGTGGCAGACACACGGAGGCTTGCCTCTGTGTGTCCTCCCCCCCACCACCATCTGTTGTGTTCCTGCAGGCCACACGGGGGCGGGCGGGGGGCCGGAGGAGCCAGCTGCCCGCTGCCCTGCACCTCTGCTAGCCCCCAAAGCAACCCATGGCGGCCTGGAAGTAGATCCATGATCCGGGGGCACAGGCACACACGCCTCCATGAGTGCCCGAGCCCCCACAATGGATTTCAGGTGGCAGGGCATCCGGGATCTGGGGCAGCGAGTCAGCCCAGGCCCCCAGGCTGCCCTGCAGCCTGGAAGTAGATCTGTGCCCCCTCCCCCCCCATGGATTCCAGGTGGCTGCACAGCCTCGGGGGCGGAGGATCCGAGCCAGTTCCGCCCCTGAGGCTGAGGCCTGGAAATCGGTGCAATTGGGGCACACAGCACACACGGAGGTGTGCCCTTCATATGTGCTGTGTGCCCCAATGGATTCCAGAGTCCCAAACTGTGAGAGAGCACACACTGGGATTAAGTACCCCCCAACCCCCGCCGAGTGCACAAATTTTTGTGCACCGGGCCCCTAGTAATTAAATAAGAAACAGAACTAAACATTTGTCACAACAGTTTTAAAGTTTTCAGCAGAGTTAAGAGCTATAGTCTTATAAGTTTTCTAAATGTGTATTAATCTGATGAAAGACTTCTTTCTTTTTTTTTTTTTTTAGGAATTTGGAGTTGTAATAATACATCCTTTTTCTTGGGAGTAACAACTTATCATAAAAGAATGTTCTTTAATGATTTTTCCAAAATGAAAAGACTGTCTGATACCTTTATGCTTTTTTTCTTTCCTATTGTCTGAAATGTCAATAGATTATCAATAGTAATTAAAAAACACGTTTCATTATTACAAGTTAAATTAACAGGTGCCTTTTAGTAGAAAATAAACTTTCTTTAGTGTCATTGTAGATATGATTTCTTTTTAAATTGCATAATGGGAATTTAAATCTTTAAATGTCAGTTGAGATGAAAGGATTAACATTTAATTACATAACACTTTCAAAAGTTGGCAAGATAAACTGTTTTATTAGGAAAATTTTACATTTGAATTACTTAATCTATTTTGCAAAGAATTTACATCTCATTTCTTGAAAGAATATTGCCTGTGAGCTAATCCTGTGAATTCGAGATTTATGCTCATGGTTTCTTGGCATACTAAGGAATACTTGCCTGGGATTAGTTAGAAGATTTAGCAAAAAGATACATAGAAAAGAAATTTAAAATATAATGCCTCCATTCAAATGGGGCAGGTCATGGCCAGTCTCTACATTGCAGATGAACAAAAGGATTCAGGAAATCGGAACTCTATCTAGGAAAAATAAATGCAAATTTAGAAAATAATCATCTAGGCAGGTTTCCCCAGCTTGTCCAAAAAACAAGTCTCTTTATCTAATTACAGGAGGGGAAAAAATAAAGAAGAATTTGCAAAACATGCAGAAGACTGTGGCAAAGGACAAATAAAATCATTGTTCCTCTGAAAGGCACTGAAAGAATTTGGGACACAATTCAGTCACTAATTATAGTCAGTTAATATTATCAGAGACATTGATTGGCAGAAGGCTCAGCCACAAGGTGTTCAATGCTATGTATTCCTGCTGAGCTAATTAATGCACCTCCAGGCATCAGCCGCGGGGCCTATTTTTCAACAGAAGGGAATTCCAGTCCTCTGTATCCTTTGGTTCCTCCATGCTTGAACATCTGAGTGTAAAACTGAACACTGAGATTGTAGGGTCAGCAGCACCTGTTACATATTTCCCGCATCCTCTTCCGCTAAATAGAACAGTTTCAGAAGCCAAATGTGAGAGTGACATTTGGTAACAGCCGCCAGAGCTGTCATTTGGGCATTAAAATAATCAACTTATTTTTTTAACTTTAATTAGCTTGTTTTTTTCTACTCTAATATCAATTGGAATTTGAAAAGACAAACGATGATGATGAGGCATGTTAGCATCCGTCTGCTATTCTCCTTGGTGAATTGAGCTGTTGGAAGCAGTTTTATTATTGCAAACATTACATGGCTTATAATGCATGGAAAGCAGGCATGTGTCATCGAAAATAATTATGATTATTTGGGGGATGCAGTAACATAAGAAACGTTTACATGTTATGCAACATACTGAGTGGTTTTCAGAGTCTAAACTCAGTTGTTTAAAATGCAGATTTGGCCCTGGCTGGTGTGGCTCAGTTGGTTGGAGTCTCCTGCCCTGCACCAAAGGTCAGGACACACACCTAGGTTTTAGGGCCCCCTTGGAAGGCACCTGACCAATCCATGCATCTTTCTCACACTGATGCTTCTCTTTCTCTCCCTCTCCCTTCCCCTCTGAAAACAATCAAATGCAAATTGTGTTCAGTATTTGTTATTTATTAGAAGAATGTTTTGTATGGTAATGTAGGTCAGAGGTTGTTCTCTGAAATAATTTTGGAATTAGGTATACTTTGGTTTGAATTTTAGTTCCTGCATTCACTAGGTAGGCAAATTGATATCTCAATTTCCTTCTCGGTGAGATGAGAATAATAAATCAGAAGTTGTTTTGAGGATTATATTAGGTGCTGTGTAGTGCTTAACGTGATTAGCACATGGGAAGTACTTTTAATGCAATAATATTAATGTGATGATGTTAAACATAGTTTACATAATGCACTTATAATTAGTTATAATTAATACAATTATATGATATAAAATAATACAGTACATTATATTAGCTCATATTTTCATTTTATATTGATGGCATGTCACAATAACATTCCTTTAGAATATATCAATTTTAATATATATTTTATAGTACAATATAACATACTATTAATATATTCTACTCATATAATGTAAAATCATATAAAGTACCTATAATAATCTATAATAATAAAAACATAATATGTAATTAGACTGGACGTCCTTCCAGACGACCTTCTGGATGAAGCCAGGCCTGCGAGGAAAGCCCGGGTCCTGGGTGCCAGAGGGAAGCTGGTGTCAGCAGCAGGGGGAAAGAACACCTACTCTTGCACAAATTTTGTGCGTTAGGCCTCTAATATTTTATATTAAAATTAGAGGCCTGGTGCATAAAATTCGTGCATTGGGGCGGGGAGTCCCTCAGCTTGACCTTCACCCTCTTGCAGTTCAGGACCCCTCAGGGGATGTCAGCCTGCTGGCTTAGGCCCATTCCTATGGAACGGGCCTAAGCTGACAGTTGGAAATCCCTCTTGCAGTCCAGGACCCCTTTCTCCTTACTGCCCGCTTGCTCACAGCTCCTTACCATTCAGTTCGCTGCTCTCTAGCGCTGCCATTGAGGCAGGAGAGCCTCCTGTCACTGCCACTGTGCTCACCAGCTGTGAGCCCTGTCTTTCTGTGTAGTTGTCTGTGGGCCAACTGCTCTCTTCCTTCTCACTTAGGGAGAGCAGCATGTGAGGGCAGAGTGAGTGCACTGTCATGGAACGCAGAGGGCTGCCTGGAGCTGAGGGGAATAGCCGGGACACAGAGGACGCTATCTCACCCAATTGTGGGGCAGGCTGGCTGGCCTTCATCTGCCTGACCCATGCAGGGAGGGACTGAGTAGGGTGTCTGCCTCTCCATTCTCCATCCTTCCATCTGTGACACCTGTCCCACTGCCAGGCCTCCCCGAAAGTGAGTTTAGCTTAACCCCAGAATGTCAAAGGGCATAGAGGGGAGGCCTCCACTCCAGTGCCCCTGATTCCCAGCAACAGGACCTGGTCGACAGGACCTGACCTCAGGACGATGGCCACAGCTGCAGAACATAGATCTGTTTCAAGAAAAGTTGGGAACGCAGACTTTTGTATGAGTCCCTATTGCACAAGGTGGCAGTTTATTCACAATGTGGCAAAGACACCTTCAAGAATAACATAAGTGGGTACAGTCAGGGCCAAACTGGGCCATCTCCTCATCCAATCTTTCTGGAGTGCCTGGGCAGAATCAAGCCTCAGCTCTTCCAGGGTTTTTTGAAAGCCCGAAGGACAGTAGTCTGTCTCCCTTCTTGTTCTTTGGGACTTTTTCATCATCGGATAGAAGGAAGGATACATACATTGGGGCAATCCTCTCGAGATCCAACATTTCAGTTGCACCCAGGTGACAATGACAGCGCCCCTTACAGGGAGGGAGCCAGCAGATGGGGAGCAGGGAATGCTGAAAACCAAAGCTATGACAGAGATGCTGAGCCTTTCCTTCACGGGCCTGACACCCCCTTCAGGCGGCCTGCAGGCCACGCGTCTGCTGGACCTTTCCCACTTGATGTCCCGGCCGGCTGCCCCAGCCACTCCTGCTATAGCTCCTGCGCGTGGACGCTGGTCTCCGGGGCCACACCAGGATGGCAGTGTAGATGCCTTCCATCTGCTGCAGCAGTGCCCAGTCTGCACGCCCGTCGTCCGCCTGGGCCTGGCCCCTGCCGCTTAGGCACGCCCGGTGCGGGCCAGGACCTCCACGCAGTGGCAGGGGAACTTGCCCTCTACAGCTTCAGGACCACATCTGGATGTTCCTAAAGCCGTAAGGAGCCTCAAAGCGAAGAGAACCTCTCCGTCCCTTTCCAGGGTGACCTCCTGGAAGTCTTTGTTCCTCAGGGTGCGGTAGGTGAGCACCCCCACATCCTTGTTGAACAGCCCCATGGCCATGTGCCTGAAGATGTGCGCCAGGTACCCATCGGAGCTGCATCTTCATGGAGACTCACATGTCTCCAAACAGTGTCCACGGCGGCGTCATTCGAGGCGAGGTCACTTTGGCCCATTATCTGGACAATTTCCCCTGAGGCTGACATGCGGTCAGCACCCTGGGAGCTGTGCAAAGCTGTGGGGACATCTTCTCAAAGAGCCTGCAGTTTCTTGTCATAACACGGGGCCACGATGACGTGGAAAATCTTGTCTGGGGATGGGTTCTGCCATCTGGGGAAGTGATTCTTCACCGGCGAGTCCATGACCTGCTGGGGAGACTTGGCCGTGCAGAGGTGGGGGTGATGGGGTGACCCAGCACATGCTCTGCATATTGGACCCAGCCGGGGCGGGCGGAGGGCAGCACAGCCGGGGCTCTTCCTCACGGTGCCGGCAGTACCAACGCACACATTCCTTCTGGCTCTCCAGCTGCTGAGGTCCGCAGCTATCTGCACGTCAAAGACAGTGCACCCCAAGGCTTTCGAGGAAGCTGCAGAGCCTTCTGGATGCATCCGTGACGCCGAGGCTGAATTTAGCAGCAAAATAAGGCAGAGACTAAGGACACACGGACACTGCCAGCACCTTGCGCTGTGAGGTATCACATTTCTTTTTAAGGTTCAGAACATGAAAGAAGTCCTTGGTGTTCTGTTGAAAAACAGACTCCTTCCTCCGTGGTCACACAACTGTCACTCACCAGGCAGTCAGTCATTCAGAAATACCTTGGCATCAGCCAACTTGTAGAATTTTCTCTTCTCTCCGTTCTCCTGAGCTGAACTCCAGACATTGACTGCGGCATTCTCTTGGTCATCAGCTTTTGTGTTTTGTTTTGTTTTTTTTTTACTATATTCCTTCCATTTGCAGTGATCACACTTCATATGGAGTGGGGCAGGCGGGGGCCAGTTCAAGTGACCTGGAGGAAGCACAGGGAGAGCAGTCAGTCACCGCTGGTCGCCCCTGGTGCTGCTGGCGGTACCCTTTCTTCTTGTGGAGTGTCTAGGGAGGGGAAGCAGCCGCAGTGCCCGAGGCTGAGTTCCAGGAGGCCAGCAGTGGTGTTGGGATCTTGCCTGTCCTGTCCTCTGGATATTGAACCTACAGGACTACTATAGAAGCAAGTCCCCAATTCTGCCTCGCTCTGCCACTGATTGATTGAAGTCTGAGGGCCAGGAGGAGGGACCAAGAGGCCTGCCTTCCAGCTGCT
>PVJC01009448.1:0-45888 GCA_004026665.1 Murina feae
TGGCCTCAATCAGGCAGGACTGAGGTTTGCATCTACTATTTGGGGAGTCCATTCTACAAAAAGATTTGTAGAAGGCTTCATGTAAAAAGCAAAATAAGAGCAATTATAGCATTATACATTTCCAGTGATGCAAAGGTTCCTCAAATTGTAATTCCATTTAAATTCACACATACACTTAAGAATGTTATTCTTCAACTTTTGCCTTGCCTTGCATGTACATGGAAATTTTAAATGGCACCACTCTTACTTAATACGTAATATGAATACTTTGCTTACCAGAAGATTCCAGCCATGTAGAAAAAACATGATGGTTATGAATAAAAATAAGCATATTAGGAAAGAGAGACATTAAAACTATTTTTAAGTTTTTTGCCTTTTTTTTTTTTTTTTGGCTGCCAAATCTGAAATTTCAGTGCATTGACTAGAAGATTTTCAGTCCTAAGAGAGCATTCTAGAATGCATAATGGGACTGGAATGCCTCAACCAGAGAAAGTATTTTGTGTAGGGACTGCTCTCTCCAGCTAAGCACATGTCATTCCAGGAATTAATTACTGTGTGCCAATGAGACTTTTCAAAAGTTATATCAACATTGGGGTTTAAGAAAAAAAATTTCCTTAGTAGCCAGCAGCAAACAGGAATGTGGTTTTAAAGCAAAGCTTGTTTTTATTTTTCCCTCAGCCATGCTTGGGGATACTGAGCTTCAAGGAGCTCAAAGAGATTATTTCTTTATTTATCCTCAATCAAGGATATTTTTCCATTGATTTTAGGGAAAGTGGAAGGGAAGGGGAGAGATACACAGAGAGAGAGAAACATCTATGGGAGAGAGACACATGTATTTGTTGCCTCCCACCCGTGCCCCCCCGGGGTAAGGATTGAGCCTGCAACCAAAGCAAGTGCCTCTTATTTTTAAGAAACAAAAGACTCAGGAAGAACTTTTGGTCTTCGCCCTAACTACCTAAAAATTTAGATAAAACCTTGTCCAGGAAGAGAGTTATCATCACAGATAATTATTTTAACTAGAGGCCCAGTACACAAAAATTTGTGCACTTGGGGGGGGGGGGTGGTCCCTTAGCCCGGCCTGTGACCTCTCGCAGTCTGGAACCCCTCGGGAGAAGTTCAACTGCTGGCTTAGGCCTGCTCCCCGGGTGATTGGGCCTAAGCTGGCAGTCAGACATCCCTCTGGCAGTCCGGGAGCCCTCAGGGGATGTCCACTTGCCAGCAGGGAGCAGGCCTAAGCTGCAGTTGGACATCCTTAGTGCTGCTGAGGAGGCAGGCGAGGCTCTCACCACCACTGTACTGGCAGCCATCAGGCTGGCTTGTGGCTGAGCAGAGCTCCCACTGTGGGAGTGCACTGACCTCCAGGGACAGCTCATGCATTGAGCATCTACCTCCTGGTGGTCAGTGTGTGTCATAGTGACCAGTCATTCCTAGTCATTCTGCTGTTAGAGTCAATTTGCATATCACCCTTTTATTATATAGAATAGAGGCCTGGTGCATGGGTGGGGGCTGGCTGGTTTGCCCTGAAGGGTGTCCCAGATCAGGGTGGGGTCCCACTGGAGTTCCTGGCCAGCCTGAGTGAGAGGCTTAGGGCCATTTCAGACTGGCCACACCCCCTTTGGGGTAGGAGTCCCTGCTGAGGTGCCTGGCCAGCCTAGGTGAGGAGCTGAGGGCCGTTTTTAGGCTGGCCACATCCCCTTCAGGGATGGGGGTCCTACTGAGGTGCCTGTCCAGCCTAGAGGAGGGGCTGAGGGCCCTTTTCAGGCTGGCCAAGCCCCCCAGCAGGGACCCTTACCCCATGAGGGTGGGGCCATCCTGGGTGAGTGGCTGATGGCTGTCTGCAGGCTGGCCACAGCTCCCAGCGATTCAAGCTCCCAGTAAGGCTGGCTGGAAGCAGGTACCTGGGGTTTATTTATCTTCTATAATCAAAACTTTGTTGCCTTGAGCAGAGGCTACAGCTGGCCTAGGCAGGCAGCTTCCTCCATCGCCAGGGCAACCAAGTCTCCTGTTTGCTCTAGCTCTATGGCTGCCAGCTGCCATCTTGGTTGGGTTAATTTGCATATAGTCACTCTGATTGGCTGGTAGGCGTGGCTTGGGATGTAGCAGAGTGACAATTAGCATATTACTCTTTTATTAGGTTAGATTAGATATGAACTAGGTATGATAGATAGGGTGAAAACTAGCAAGGCCCATTTGATCTAAATCCTTCCTTTATCCATTGTTAAAGATGGTCCAACAAACATTTATTTATCAGACATTTGCTTCTCCATTTCCTTGTGAAGTGCCTTCTTTCCCTTTGAAGTCAAAACCTCTACTTCTAATCCCCACTCCCCTTTCTCCTTAGTTCAAGATGGCTTGTAAGCCTTAACTGCTAGGGTAAATATGCCTTTTAAAAATAATAGCTGCTTTGTAGTTGAGGGATCTAGAAACAGGATGAGAGAATTGTGCTTCACTCATGAACTAAACCTGACTAAGAGGTTGCTCCAGCTGATAGTCTCCAAGTAGTTTCCAAAAGTTATCAGTCTTGCCTTCTCCTCATCACGATTGAACATACCACATAGTGGAGAAGACACCTAAATTAGTGGTTCTTCCTAGATGGTCCAAACATCGCCATTCCTAAAAAGGCCTTATGGGTATAAACAACAAGCCTATTAATTCAACCATTCAATTCTATTTATAAACACAATGTATATATTTTTTTAATGATAGGAAATGCAAAACATTCCTTGACTCAGAAGTGCATCTGGCTTGTCATTCTCCTAACGACAGTGGTTTCAGTTATGCCTGTGCTGGCATTCAGATTTCTGAAGGTGGATTTATTCCCTACCCTGAGTGACCAGGTATGTTGTACTGCTAGAGTCCCCTCTTGTGTCTGTCCTTTCCCTTTGCCTGTGAAAGCTCATTCTTATGTAAACCAAGAAAATAATGGATGAGTTGAAGGAAGAAAGATGATGATCATTTCTTGCTAATTTAGTCAGATTGTGACTTTCTGCTTAACAGTCTTTTACTGACACAAAAATCGGAGTCCAAACAACCAGCTGAATCAGAGAACAAGATGACTTGCAAACCTTGTTCTAAACCTTGAATCTTTTCTCCTCAACTTTAGAGGGAAATGAAAGAAATATTGGAAACCCACCCAAATGATGTTGGCCTCTTCAAAAGGTGACCAACCCCACCTCCAAAGAAATTAAAACCCTGAAAATCTCATGATACCTTGACTAGCACAAGAGTTGAAAATTTCTGATTCTCATTTTAAAAATTTGTCCTTGTCTAGTTTCTAATGACTATTGGATTCTGAGAGTCTCCAAAGGAAGAAAAGGCCTGTTTTGAGGAGAAAGGGGACTGTAAATTGTTAAAATGACCATGTTTGGGTGATGCAAGCTAGAAAACCTTAAAGTATGTTCCTATTCATTTAAGATGGATATATGAGATGGAGACAATAATAAAATTTGCTGTTCTTGCTTACTTATTAGTCTCTTGGTAAAAATAAAAACTGACCAGTGCCCAGAGCAATCCATTAGTTAGAAAAGTTCTTAGTTTTTAGGTGAAAAACTCTGTTTTGCGATTAAGGTAAGTATTTTGTTAATGTTGATGTTGTTTTCACTGAGAAGGCTTTCACTTCACAGAGTGGCCCACTGTCTAGAACAGTGATTTTCAACTTTCCTAATGCTGTGACCCTTTCAGTTCCTCATGTTGTGGTGACCCCCAACCATAAAATTATTTTCGTTGCTACTTCATAACTGTAATTTTGCTACTGTTATGAATCGTAATGTAAATATCTAATATGCAGGATGTATTTAGGCAACCCCTGTGAAAGGTTTATTCACTCCCAAAGGGGTCGCAACCCACAGGTTGAGAACCGCTGGCCTAGAGTGTGTTATTTGGATGCACTGTCTCATTCTGGGTCTTTTTCCTTTCCAGATCCGCCAGTGGCAGAAGGCTCAAAGGAAGGCACGGCCTCTGCATAGCCGAAGGCCTCAGACTCGTAGATCAAGCTCAAGAAGATCTGGATATGCTTTTGCTCACCAAGAGGGCTACGGAGAGCTTATCACCTCTGGAAAAAATATGCGTGCTAAAAATCCACCCCCAACATCAGGGTTGGAAAAGACACTGAGTAATAGCACTAGCTGGATTGAAAATTTATGTAAGAAAACCACAGACACAGTGAGCAGCTTTAACCAGGATAAAACAGTGAAACTGTGAGTCAAGATTAATTTGAACCACATAGTTATCTTTTCACTTCAGCTGGAGCTGAAATTCAGCTGGCTCTGGAGATTGGGATTGGAGCTAGGAATGGGGCAGATTGCCTCACTTAATTTAAATCTGTGGCAGACTGCTGCCTGGAGCCTATCAAATAGTGGTGTACTCTACCAGAAACCAAGTCAGATGGTCACCATCTAATTTGCGATTTGGCAGACAAAACACTCACAATATAAGCACAGGGTTTTATCAATTTAGATACCAGTTGACCTGAGCTTTAGAATTTTATATATTGAGAAAACTTGTAAATCTGCATATACATTGAATGGATCTTCAGGTGGATAAAAGGGTGCATTTATAAGGTATATACCCCAGCTGAAAAAGTATGCTTGTTTACAGATAAACACATATATGTAAGATTAGCCTTTCCCAAGATATACTTTTAATATTTAAAATTACACTAAGATACTTTCAGATTACGATATCTCCCTAGTCTTGATATCTATTTGTGGGTTCAGCCAGGACAAAAATCACCTTTATGCCTTAAGAATAGAAAAACACATCGGTATTCCTCATTTTTATGCTAGTCTAGATAGAGATGGTACAGATTGAGCATTTTAGCAGAGGGATAAATTGGTAATTTGGTCAAATTTATTCAAAAAACTTACATGGGTCTATTCATGAAATGTCAAAGAGAGGCTCTCTAGTAAGTGTTCTAAATACTTTTCAATGATTTTTATAGCAAACTTGGTAGGAACTTGCCCTGTGTTAACCTGAACCATCCATGGAACCAGCAAAGCATTGAAATTTCAAACTTTAATGATAGTATTCCATACAGTATATGGGCAAATACTTTCAACATTTCTTATTTTAAAAAGTTCCATTTGAAACCAAATTAATCACCATCCTTTTCAATTACTATTAAATACCTGGGCTTAGGTCATTCAGAGGGAGTTGCTTTTGGTTTTTAGCTATAATGCTTATAATTCCAAAATAAACATATGTAGATGAGGCTGATGTTTTTTAGAGACACTCTAGTCCAAATGTGAATCACCAATAAGTAGTTTCCATAAAAGAATTCAAGCAGATTTGTGTTAAAAATCCAGCTTTATTGCTCTTACTTCTATAACTCTTGGCAGGTGAAGTGCCTCTCTGAGACTCAGTTTCTTCCTCTGCAAAATGAAGATATGCTACCTACCTCATGTGGTTGTTTGAGGGTTGTCAAAGCACAAATTCTCAAATTATTAAAAACATAATTCTCAGAGGAATAGATGATGAAATTAGGTTCATTTAACTCACCATCAGAATAATAGAGCAATTTGAAAAGGATGTGAAAAAGTAGAATTTAACGAATCACTGTGAAAGGCCTTGATGAAATGAGATTGCAAAGTAAGATATAAAACAGGTTAGTGTCCTACTGGGAAATAAAACTATGACCATGGGGGTGAATTTCTCTACCAGAAAGCAAAAACAAATCATCCCCATGCCTTATCAATTTTTTACAAGTCAGCATGCAACTTTACAGGGTTCTTAATCTGGTTTCTATTAAATTATTAGTCAAAGTTATATTTCCCAAATGAGTCAAATGGTCCCTGGATGGGCTTGATGAATAATGGGCTAGCACAATACTATTAGGTCACACAGTCCTGTTTTTTTTGTTGTTGTTTGTTTGTTTTGTTTGTTTTTTGGCCTTAATTTCCAAGTCTAGGATAAGTTTCTTTGAATGGGATCAAATAAGATATGTGTCAAAGAACCTAATCATAGTAAATGCTCATCTATGTTTCCTTTGCCCCTCGTTGCCTATGCAGACTTATCAAGATATTAGTTTTCAATGTCTAATGTGTTTGCTCACTTTTTATAACATTTTTGAAAGATTTGAAAACTTTAAGTAAATATTTTGGCAATATTGGTGTTTGATATTTTGCCACTTCTTTATTGGGAACTCAAAGAGTTTTTGTCACATTAGCCAGCTGATTTTTTTTCCTCTCTCTCCTTTACATGCCTGGGGAAAACGAACATCATTCTTAGGATCGGAGTCAAGCATAAAACAAACCAATTGGACCTATGTATAAGGGATGGGAAAGATTAGGAATGTTCCAAGTTTGCAAATTCAATTCAAATTAAATAAGGCTGTTTATAAACAGATAATGTGGATGATTGTGAGAGAAACACATTATCAGCTTACTTTGGCCCCATGAGATTCAAGTCAGCTCACACACCCATTGCGAGATCATTTGATTACAAGTGCCAGGGATTATTCTGAACCTGAACAAAAAGAGTCTGAAGAGTGACTGGTGATAGCAGTACACTGGGGAATAATAAAATTTTAATTTTACATAAACATTATCAGATTATTTGGAAAGAAAATGTATTTTCTAGATTCGGGACTGATGTTGGTAGCCTTGAGTTTTTAAAACCTTAGTTCAAGTTTTGAGCTTTTATAAGCAACTACAGGCCCAGTGCATAAAATTCATGCACTTGGGGTGGGGGGTGTCCCTCAGCCCAGATTGCAAGAGGGTGCAGGCCAGGCTCAGAAACCCCACTGGAGTACAGTCAGGGTTGGGGAGGGACACAAGAGGTTGGCCAGCAGGGGAGGGGCCATGGGAGGGCTCCAGGGTGTGTCTGGCCCATCTCGCTCAGTCCCGATAGGCTGGACCCTAGCAGCAAGCTAACCTACCAATTGAAGCATCTGCCCATTGGTGGTCATTGCACGTCATAGTGACTGGACAGCTGGTCAACTATCTGCCTCCTGGTGGTCAGTGCACAACATAGCTAGTGGATGAGTGGCCTTAGCATATCAATAGCATATTACGCTTTAATTGGTTGAATGGATGACTGGACACTTAGCATATTAAGCTTTTATTGTATAGGATTGCTCACTGTATTCCTTTGAGTTAGATCTGCAATCTTCATCTCTCTCATCTGCCTCCGGGTATAGATACCTGTGAAGAAAAGAAAGAGAGAGATGAAGAAAGCAAGAGAGATAAAGCAAGAGAGGAAGAAAACAATGGAGAGAAAAGAGGAGAAAGGGAGATGAGAGTTTCCAGTAATATATCTCTGAAAAACAAATTTAATTCTTCAAAGATTGTATTTGAGAAGTGAATACAAACCCTCATTCACAGTTAATGTGAGATCAAGAACATTTTATTAGAAAGGGGGCCAGGTGCTCTCTGGCTTCTCATTGCATGATGCTGCTGAGTTGTGATGGGTGGATCATGCCACTGACTTCCCCCAGCCTTAGTGACCCAGCCCATCAATAGGAAAATCAGGCAGTATGGTCTCAAAGACCCTTTCTCATTTGCCCATTCTGTGAGCTTTTCTTGCTAGTGTTGCACACTATAAGTGTTGTTGATTTGAGCGTGGGAGAGAGAGAGAGAGAGAGAGAGAGAGAGAGAGAGAGAGAGAGAGAGAGAGAGAGAGAGAGAGAGAGAAAAGAGAGAGAGAGAGAGGGAACTGGATTCTCCCTTGAGGGCAGGGCTTGACTCTTGTACTGGTTTGTATTTTTCTAGAATAGCCCCTTCTATTGCTTAGCTCTCCACAGAGATGCTAAACCCTATGGTAGTGCTTTTCTCTGGGTCAGTTGAATACACTGATTTTCTTGCAGTTTTCTAAGATTGTATATCCACACTCTCTTCTTTCCTCTCTGCTGCTTTACATATCAGAAGTATATAGAAACCAAGGTAAGATACTTCTGCCTGGTAAGAAGAGGGCAATTTTAAAGTCCTTTCCACCTCACCTCTGGACTTAGAGGAATTTCTTTTTTTTAAATTTAATTTGTTGACATTGGTTAATAACATTACATAAGTGCCATATACAATTCTATAATACATCATCTATATATTGCACCATGTGCTCACTTCCCATAGTCTAGTTTCCTTTTATCATCATATATTTACCCTCTTCACGCTCCCCCTTTTCCCCTTTTCCTCTGATAACTGTTACCTGTGCCTGTGAGCAGGTTTTTGTTCGTTGATTTGTTTTATATTCTACACGTAAGTGAAATCATATGTTCCTGTGCTTTTCCATGTGACTTATTTTGCTTAGCTGCTGCTCTCAAGATCCCTCCATATTGTTGCAAATGACAGTATTTCATCCTTTATTATGGCGGAGTGAAATTCCTTTGTGTATATGTACCACCTCTTCTTTATCCAATCATCCATCGAAGGATGATTTGGTTGTCTCCATCTCTTGGTTACTGTGAATAATGCTGCAGTGAACATAGGGGTACGTATATTTTTACAAAGAAATGTTTCCAAATTTTCATATGGCAGCTCTTTCTTAATTTTTTTGAGGATCCTGCATATTGTTTTCTATAGTGGCTGTACCAATTTACATTCCCTCCAGCAGTGTATGAGGCTTCCTTTCTCTCCATATCCTCACCAACACATATTATTTCTTGTTTTATTAATAGTAGCCATATTAACAGGTGTGAGGTGATATCTCATTGTAGTTTTGACTTAAATTTCCCTGATGGCTAGTGAAATTGAGTATCTTTTCATACATCTGTTGACTATTTGTATGTCTCCTTGGGAAAAGTATCTTTTCAGATCATCTACCCATTTTTAAATTAGATTGTTTTCTTCTTGTTGTTGAGTTGTATGAGTTCCTTATATATTTTTGGACATTACCCCTTATTTGTGGCATTCTTTGCAAATATCTTCTCCCATTTGGTTGGCTGCCTATTTATTTGGTTGATGGTTTCTTTTTCTGGCAGAAGCTTTTTAGTTTGATGCAGTCCCATTCATTTATTTTTTGCTTTTACTTCCCTTGCTTTTGGGATCAAGTTTACAAAAGCCTCTCTGAGACCAAGGATCATAAGTTCAGTACCTATTTTTTTCTATGTATTTAATTGTTTAAGATCTTATATTTAAGTCTTTAATCCATTTTTGAGGTAACTTTGTATATGGTGTCCAGTAGCAGTCTAGCTTCATTCTTCTGTATGCGGCTTTCCAATTTTCCCAGCACCGTTTATTGAAGAGGCTGTTAGAGGAGTTTCTTTAAGCCTCAGCTTCCTCAGGATTCAGGTTGAAACAGCAAAGCTTGAGTGATTTCCTTCATAGTTGTACAGAATTTTTCAGTTTCTTTATGTATTTATACAAACTGTGTTCTTTGAGCCTCACCACAATCCTGTGCAGCAGTCAGAATGTGCATGTTAAAGTCATTTTCAGGAAGAGGAAATGAGCTAGAGAGGGGTGAAGTGCTTTGCCCTATATTTCCAGAAAGTAAAAAAAGTTGCTCAAACCTGACACATAATCCAGAGCTTCTTACCAAAACTCCTCATTCCACACCCAGCTCTCTCTCCTCACAGACATGAGATTCCTGGACAGTCTACCCTTCCTTCTACAGCAGTCATTCAATTTCTCCCATGTATGGATTCAGGCAAGGAGTGCAAGCAAATGTCGGTGTTTTGAAATGTATATTTTCAGGTATTCTCTTTCCCTCTCAGTGCAAATAAGCAAAATGTTCTCCCTAGTTTAATAGTAGAAGAAGGCAGAAATTAGGATGCCTTCTGGATTGGGGTGGGTTTCTGCAGGTCAGGAGTCAGATAATGACACGGGGCCACAATTTCCCAGTTTTTACATTAACATCTGGTATTAAATGTCTGCAGTTTGCTCTACTGCGTCACCATTTCATTCCTTGGTGACAAATCATGAACTTTTGCAATTCTCCAGCGAAGCATTTTGCTGAACTGCCTGGAAGCCAGAGCATGACCCATGTGTTTCAAAATGCTCATTGCAAAATATTTGGAGACCCTGGCTGGGCAAATCTGTAGGTGTGGAGCTATAACTTAACCAAGAGAAGGGCCTATCTGTCCTAGAGTTTCCAAACTCCTTGGCAGATCTACTCCTGTAACTCGTGCAGAAAGCAAATCAGCTTGGAGCAGTGTGGTAAACATCCTGTGCTCAAGAAATAATAATGAGTTGGCCAAACATCTCCAGCTATCTCAGTTCGGATTCCTGTAAGGTTTGCAGGGGAAAGTTTAAATTTTTAATAAACTGCAGCCCTGGACTCATACAGAAAAATCACATTGAATCAGGATACATGAAGATAATGCCCAACATAATTTGAAGGTAATGAGCAAAGAGAAAGGTGGTTGTTGGTTCATCCTTGCCATAAATACTTCTTCCTGGCTTCTTCTAGGTAGTGTGAGCAATTTTTCCATTGATTTTTAAAGAGAGTGGAAGGGGAGTGAGTGAAACATTGATATGAGAGAAACACATGGATTGGTTGCCTCCCACATGTACCCCAACCATCAGGGGGACCACACCTACAGCTGAATAAGGTGCCTTGTCTGGGAATTGAATCTGAGACCCTTTGGTCAACAGGCCGAAGCTCTATCCAGTGAACCAAACAAGCTAGGGCTAGGATATTCTTTTGATGGAAGATGATTTTATTGCTGGTCCCCTCTCTGATTATCTTCCCTCAGTGTGCAGCAACATGTAAGTATAGCTGATAAACTGAGATTAGAGATGAATTCCGCTGTCTACAGAACATCCTCAGAAAAGGTTTTGAATAAAATTCCTATTATTTTCTTGAGATGATGTCTCTTTGATAAATGAAAAAGAATTGGGAATCATAATTAGGTGCCTGGGGGAGATAAAGTTATTATCAATCAGTTTGGCAGGGATGTTGACCAATAAGAATGGACATGAGTCATTCATGACCAGTGCTGCCCCCTGTTAGTGGTACCTGGCACCCAGCCTTATGCTGACCACATTCTAAGTCACACATGAAAACTATCCATTTTTCTCCATAAGGTACCTACTTGGTCTGAGTAGATAAAAACAAAATTCTAAGCCAAGTAATTCATAGATACTATAAGGCAAGTCAAAATATTTCCTTGATGCTGGTTTGCTTTATTAGTTAATAGTTTGTTTTCTAAAGCTATAAAATGATGTTCTGAACACCAAGAATACCATTTAACTGCACAAGATTGATGACAAAATATCCTTAGGTGTTGTGAATGATTTTTTTGTATTTGTATGAATTACTGACATTGTTGATTAAGTAATTTTATAAATAAAACATTTCTAAATAATTATGGTTCAGGAGTTTGGGAGTTCAGTTAAATTTTTGATGATAGAAAAGATCACCGGTAATATCTCTTTTATTGGCTGGACTTTGTTTCATGGTTCTGTTTCTTCCTTCAAGTTCTCAGTGTAAGAGAACTTACGTTCTGTAGACACTTCAGCATCTCAGATGTAATGAGCTAATACTTGTAGCACTGCTGAGCTATGTACTGAGTGTGGGAGGTAAGGGTATGAGACGTATAAGAAACAGAACAGTTTCTCTTTTCTGCCCTTGGGAAGGTTCTCATCTAGAAGAATCTTTCCATGGAGCATTATACATACCATACTTCATAGGATTTAGGATGGCATGATTCAAAGATGCATCACTAATTTATAGGCTACTTGGAAACAAAAAAAATTGTCAATTTTAGAATTATAAAGATATCATTGCATGTAAGATTTATTCCTAATTTCAGAGATTTAAAAATATGAATTTGGTCATTACTGGGTTGTAGAAGGTTGAGACATGGCTGGTGGAAAAATACAATGTATGGATGGTGACTACTTTTTAAAGAGTTTTGAAGGGCGTAAGAGTTTCAGTAGTTGTTAGGGGAAAATAAATTATTTTTATTTTGCAGCCTAGGGAAAAAGAGAGCCCGGAGAGGCAGCGGAAAGAAGGTGCTCTCAAAGGGGGAGCGTTTCAGGGCCTCTTCACAGCAAATTAATGTTGCAAAGGACAGTGAGGGCACTGCTGCCATGATCCTGGGCAGATGCACCGCACCCCCCAGCAGCCCTCAGAGAGGATAGGTAACCTCCAGGCAGTTTCCGGGACCTCTAGGCTTTGCCAGGTGCTGTGAGAACATCACTTCCTCCTTAGATACCTACTGTATGGCCCATAGGGCCCCTGAGATTTAACTGGTATCATTCTGGCTAGTTAATCTGAGTCATTTACCTGTATTTTATGTTCTGCTGCAGCATCCTCAGAGAGAATGAGAAAGTTATTTATTGATGGATTCATTTATTAATTTTGTAGAGGAAAGCACTAGTGTGGTGATTGTCTGGGTTCTGGGGTCAGTAGCCTGGGTTTAGCTCCATCCCTTCAAGAAAATTCCCTAACGAAAAGCTGAATTAATACAAATAAATAATCACAAGCTGCCCAGGTTACCAGAAAAGCAACCACAGGTTTGTACTCCAGAGGGCTGCATCACCCTTATCCCAGAGGAAATTTAACAGGCCTTTGTGTTGAACATTTGGGCTCAAGGAGGCTAGATAGAGCAGGACTATTGGAGAGAAGGTTGGACTCTTGGGCTTAAGGAGAAGCCCCAGTGACCAAATGCTGGAAAGATGGATCTCTCACACCTGAGAGATAGAGGCTGGTGCATTTTATTGGGAGATAGAGATTCTAATCTTGCTTGCCTCTCAGAACCCCAAGGGGCAGAAGGAGGTGTTACACCTCAATGCTTGAGTATGTCTGGGGTATGGTCCGCAAGCATGGTAGCTTAGTCTGTGGCCAGCAGAGAGCTGGGAGGGCAGCCGTGTCCAGATATGGGGAACCAGACATCAACAGTGGAGACATGAAGGCCATGGACATAATGACACCCATTAGGAACTAAGGGACTAGGTCCTTCCCTGGTTCCTGGAACCAGGTAAGACCTGAGTTCTTATAGAAGACAAGGGGATGGGGTGGGAGACTGGAGGTTCAGAGCCAGACTAATTGGATATAGAAAGATAAAAGAATGAAGACATTTCTTATATCTCAGTTCTGTGGAATAAACTCATACCTATTAAAAATTCTTCCACTTGCTATTCTGTATAATCATCATCATTATCAGCTCATTTTGAGAAGTAGTTCTCATGAATTATGTGTGTCTAGTCCACATTACCTGTAGGACTTATGCTCTCACCTTTACCCCAAACTCTTTTATCCATACAGTGGTGGTCTTCCTTAACCCATCTACCCACTAGGCTGAAGTCAAGGATATCAGACCCACAAAGGCTATTCTCCATTGAGTACTCATTCTCTTTTTAAAAAATATATATTTTTATGGATTTATGAGAGGAAGGGGGAGGGAAGGAGAGAGAGAGAGAGAGAGAGAAAGAGAGAAAGAGAGAGAGAGAGAGAGATGATGAAAGTGAATCATTGATCCCACTGGGGATCAAGCCTACAACCTGGGCATGTGCCTTGGCCAGGAATTGAACTGTGACCTCACTGAGCCATGCTGGCTGAACTGGACACTCATTCTTATTAAGTGTCATTTCCATTTTATCTGTGCTTTCCATCTAATCCTCTGAAAAGTGGCCTGGGGACTTTCTCTAAAACAGCATCGTAGAATGGCCAGAGGCATCCAGTTGACTTATTGCTGGTTGGGAGAGCTCATCAGAAAGAGGGGAAGAGGATGAGTAGAGTGCCTTCTCCATATCCTGGGTGCTCTGGATGGCTCCAAGGTGGAACTATGTTCTCTGGGTATCAGTGATGATTGAAACAAGGTGTTAAGGTGGGTGGTCGGCCTTGGGCATCCTCCATTACTCAATCTTTACTCTTCTCAACACCTACCACTACCTTCCCCATTCAAAGGTTGCTCTTTTACCTTTCTCTCACTATCCTCTCAGTTATCTGCTAACTCCTGTAAAAGTGTTCCAGACACTTCTGCATTCTGACGGGACTTTCTAATTCATGCAGGAATCCCCTTCAGAATAAGCCTTTAGGTGCCATTCAACCTGTGCTCAAATGTCCCCAGTGATGCAGCACTCATGAGCTGAAGGTAACTGACCCCCTCATAGGACAGCCCCATTGGTGAGAAAACACCTCTTTCTCCTGACCTGGGATCTGTTTCCTCAGAGACACCACCCATTGCCTGTTCTGCTCTTGGAGAAGAGGCTGAATCAATCTCTTCCTCATGCTAGCACCTCAAGTATTAGGAAACAGGTGTACTGCCCTCTGTCCCTCTCTCTTCCGAGTTCTATTGCAGCTTCTATTTACCACCTATAGTCCTTACAACAGTCTGTGTTCTAACATGAGAGCTGGAATTGTCCATGATCTCTAAAATATTTTAATCTTCCTTGGGAACCTTGTCCTGATCTTGGAGGGAGTACCTTGAAGGTGGAAAAATATACAAAAATAGAAACTGAGGGAAAAGGTGATGACAAGCCGCTGTCCAAATAGTCATGAAAGTTTCCTTAACATCACTGCTTACTGTGGTGTAACCCCATATGTCCTTGGTACAAAAAAAGTTGAAGAACAAAAACCAACAACAAAGCAAAAAATATTCTCATGGAAAAGGAGGAAGTTGAGGATCATGGGTAATTAGGAAGGTGCTATAATTGGGCAGAAAGCCACGAGACAGACTGAGTTGTAGGAAAAAAGTGAAAAACCATTTATACAATGGGTAGTCTGGCTTCCTGAGAAGCAGAGAGAAGGTGAAGCATGCTGTCATTTAGAAAGCTCATCACCTGTGGGACTGTTTAGCGAAGACACTTACCTTCTTCTCAACCATTTACCCACTGGGGATCATTGGACATTCCTTGAAAGGTTGTGAGGATTACATGAGAAAATGATTATAAAATAGAAGCTAACAGGGAGAAACCAAGATGGCAGCATAGGTAATCACTTATACTTGCTGCCTCTCACAACCACATCAAAATTACAACTAAATGGCAGAACAACTACCACCCAGAACCATGGGAAAGCTAGCTGAGTGGAAATTCTACAACTAGAGAGGTGAAGAAAGCGCATTGAGACCGGTAAGAGGTGCAGAGGTGCAGAGAGTGCTGGCACCTGGATGCGCAGTTCTTTAAACTGGGAAGGAGATACAAGCTCCCGCTTGCTCTGAATTCCAGTTACGGGTGAGACTTTCGGGGACCCAGACACATATGGGGAGACACTGGACTGTCTGGCTTTGGGACAGGAACGTGAGGATGGTTTACTCTTAGAGGAACTCGCAGCAATCGTTCCTGCACAAAGCATTGTTGTGGTCTTTTGGCAACATTAGACTTGGAAAACATCTCTGCCATTTAACCAGTGATGCATTAATACAGTGCGTTGATCACATCCTGGGGAGAAATTCTATAGCTTCACTGCTTTAACCGTTCTTTTGTGTCAATATCCAGCATGAAGTAAAACCACACAGGAGTTACTGAGCTCTTAAAGTCTCATTAAGTGAACCCCACACACGAAAGGTCTATTTTAAATGCAGTTTTTCCTCTGTGACTAATAAAGTATTTTTTCTTGGATTTAATTTTTTATATTTACATTTTCCCCAGACTGGGTTGTCATAACTTGTTTATATTTTATCTTTATTTATTGTATCTATTCCTCTATTGCAAGCCACTTGAGTCCTTTGGAAAATGAGGTAGGATATGACTAAATAAGTAAAAAGACTTCCTTTTATGTCATAGGGAGGTGACTGGGATTCAATTAAGAGATTGTGGTGGAGGCAATGGAAGTTGTCTTTCTGTTTTCCACTGGCCAATTCCATGGTCACAATTCATATTGCTGTTTGCTTCTGCTAGCTAATGTAGATACTGGGGAGTCATACCTTCAAAAATAGTGACTGGAAGCCTTTTTAAAAAATAACATAACTTAGTCATGGCACTAAAAGAACCAGTCATGCCTCCCCAACAGTTCTTTCCAGCTCCCAAAGAACTCCTTGGGTTTTGTTCTTCAGGTCATTGGGGCTGGGATTCCTTATGAAGACATTCTTACTACTTCTTGGCAAATCAGTTAATAAAGCAAAAGGCTGCATTTCTGGGATCTGTAGGGAATATAGGAGCAGCGTAAAACCCTCAAGGGACTTCAAGTCAAGGAGGAACAGAGTTTGGCACAGGGCATATGAAAATAGTGAAAATAGCTCTGCCTTGGAATAAGAACATCTGGGTTCATGGCCAGGATATGAGATTTTGAGCATTTTACCTCATTTTTCTAGTCTTTATTCCCTTGCTTGTCAAACAGAGCTGATAGCAGGGGTGTAGTCAGGATTAAAAAAAAAATAAACATCAAAGAAGTTTATAGCTTACAAAACAATGAGGAATGCATCCTATATAATAAAGAGCTAACATGCAAAGTGACCGTCATGCCCTTGCACAAGATGGCCTCCCCTATGTGGTTACAAGATGGCCACCACAAGATGGCCAGCAGGGGAGGGCAATTGTGGGAAATCAGGCTAGCAGGGGAGGGCAGTTTGGGCGACCAGGCCAGCAGGGGAAGGCAGTTGGGGGCCACCAGGCCTGCAGGAGAGGGTAGTTGGGAGTGACCAGGGCGGCAGTGGAGGGCAGTTAAGGGTGACCAGGCCCACAGGGATAGGGCCTAAATAGGCAGTCAGACATCCTCTAAGGGGGTCTCAGATTGGAGAGGGTGCATGAATTTTGTGCACCAGGCCTCTAGTGTTATAATAAAGAGTGTTTAAGTTTGATATAAAAGATGCCCTTGAAAGAACTTTAGAGGTATATAGACCTGGATTCATATGTCCTTACTAGCTGTCAGGTTGGGGCAAGGTACTTGACATCAATGAGTCTCAATTTCTTAATCTGTACAATAGGTATATAGATGACTGCATCGCAGAGCTCCTGCAAATGTTGGCAGCAATGTATGGGAAGCATAAAGCAGAGTGCCTGGCACATAATATTCCCTGAGTAAATGGGAGCTTTCATTTTATGATTACCGTAGGGTAATAATATAAATCACATATAATTTAGCCCTGGATTGTTTGCCTACAGCCTGTTGGTAGTGTAGTAGTTCGGAGAAGAGGTACACCAACTATATTTGGTGTCTTATTAAAAAGGCCTTAAGGAAGAGGAGTGATTTAAGATAGGCCTGCAAAGGCAAGTAAGCTTTCCTTAGGTGGAATAAACAGTAGTTTATTTACCCAAATTAGTGGTCTGGTTGAAGACAGGATGGTTCAGTTGGGATCACACATCCTTCTATAGCACCTAGCACTGGAGCTTGACAGTTATTTACATATCTGCCTCTCTCCCTGTGAACTCTTGGGAGAAAGCGAACTCATTGTTCTCACCTTTATACCCCATAAAATAGTGACTCTCAATCTGGTGATTCTCAACCCCGTGAATAGCACTGGAAAGATTTTAAAAATACCCATGCTGGGGCCTCATGTCAGACCCATTAAATAGAAATCTCAGTGTATGAGTTTTGGGTATTATTTTTACTTTTCAAAGCTTTCTAGGCATTTATCACATGAATCCCAGTTGAGATCCAATGCCTTACAGCATCAACCACACATGAGTACAATCATGTACTACATAACAATGTTCCATCAATGAAGGATGTCCTAATACATGGTGACAGGAGAAGATTTGACTTTGTGCAATATTCAGATATTATAACATAGAAGCTCACACCTGAAACCTCTATGTTCATGCTGACCAGTGCCACCCCATTCAATTTAATAAATACATTTTTTAAGAAGAAAAATCTATATTATCTTGGAATTGGCAAAGATTTCTTAGACATGACATCAAAAGATTGATCCATAAGAAATAAATATTACAAATTGTATTACATCAAAATTTAAAACTCTGCTCTTAAAAGACTCTGTCAAGAGAATAAAGACAAGCCACAGAAAGAGAAAAATATTTATAGACACATATCTGATGAAAGACTTGTATGCATAATGTTAGGAATAAGGTGAGCCCACAGATTCAGAGGTCCTGGTAGAACACAAAACATACTCAGGAGCCAGGCAATCAGGCAAATATCTTTACTTCTGCAGAAGGGTGTGCACACACATGGTCTGGGAGCACACGCACTACATATATTATATATTGTAGTGGAGCTTAAAAATTACTATAACCTAGTGCTGGTGTAGCCTTTTTAATGTGATAGCCAACATCACTTGTGTTTACGGTGATGCTGATGTAAACAAACCTACTGCACTGCCAGTATGAAAGTGTAGCATTTACAGTTATGTACAGTGCATAATACTTGATAGTGATAATAAGTGATTATGTTACTGGTTTATACTTTTAATTATTAGAGTGTACTCTTTCTACTTATAAAAAATGTTTGCTGAAAACAGTGTGCTGTGCCACCCTGGCAGCAGCCTCACACATCTCATGATTAGCGAGACCCTTGACTGCAATATTTTCGCTTGTGCTTGATTTAATTTCGTGTTGTTTTGTACAGTGAGACGCTAGACAGGCCTGTAGCCCAGGAGTAGTAGGCTATGCCATGCAGCCTACCCGTAGTGCTAGGCCAGACCACCTATATTTGTGTAAGTGCATTCTAAGATGTTTACACATCCACGAACTCACCTAACAGTGCATTTCTTAGATGTACTCCTGTCATTAAGTGGCACATGACTGTAAATGCACATTCAGTTGGTGAGGTGGGGCTGTGAAATGAAGCTTTCCAGAAAGCAGGGCTCACTGGGATTAGGCATTGTGGGTTCCAGCGGTTTCCTGACTGCTGGCCAGGTTCTTTGGCCTCCCTGGCCCTGGGCCTCATCTGCCCAACAGGGAGGCTGGGCTCTGTCTCCTTCAGTCTGGCTGTTTACGGTGCAGCTAAGCAGACACTGTCCACGCTCTTGTTTGGGGATCCAGGCTTAGTGGTGAAATTGTGGGGGTGCTCCTGTTTTCCCCATAGATACACTTCCCAATTCCCACACCAGCCCCTCTCAGAGGTACACCAGAGGTGATCACCAAGGTCATTTGAAAACTGTTCTTCTCTTTTCCTGAAAAAATGGCGTGCCATTATCAATATGTGTTTGTTTTATTTCTAATGAAGGAAGTGAACCCCTTTTATTGGAAACACCTTGTGGAAGGAGGCGAGGGCCTCTCTCTGCAGTCTGGCAGCTGAGAGCAGAACTGCCGGCTGCTTCCCACCTGTCCCCCAAGCCAAGACTGACACCGCCCCAAATGCTTTCCATACGTAAACCTTGGTGAAGTTTCCTATGGACGCAGAGCAGATTGGGCCCCAGTCTCTGTTTCTGGCCAAGGAAACTCAAACCACATGCTTGGATGGGAATCAAAAAGTGGTTCTCCCAGAGGCACAAAGTAAGCTAGTGGCACCTTTTCATCCTAGTCATTGACCCTTTCTCAAGGACTAGGCACCAGCCAAACCTATAAAGTAATTGCAAATTTTAGTCCTGAAAACCACTGTGCACTTGGACAAGGACAACTGATGCTTCTTAAGAGACAGTCATCCACTTTACCTCCTAGAAAGCCTGGGAACTGGGAGGAAGGTAGTACAAATGGGCAATTTCATCTGGCACCCCAGCTTCTCAGTCTGAGCGTAGGGCCAGGAGGTGGAGCACAGATAGGTTCTGTGCCCAGGTCCTCCTGGGTCCCAAAGTGAGTTTCAGAAACCCCACTGACTGGGAGCCAGGCTGGATGACCTCAGGTTTATGAGAATTTTGAGGAAGGACATTGGTTCTGTTTGTGGGTGGTGGCCACAGCCATTCTGAGAATAAGGTGTCCTGCAAGGACAAAATCAGCAGCCTTAGAATCTTCCAGAAAATAGTCCCTGACCATGCTGCCCATCGGGCGATTTATAAATATTTTCTGTCAGAAACCCTATTGGAGCTTCAGTTCAGCATGGTGTTGGAGAATGAGCTCAGGCTCTGTAGCCATTACAAAGTCTCATTTTTTCCTACCCCAGGTAGTTGCTTCTACATCTAACCCAGTCATTTAACATCCTTGGGACCTCAGCTTCCTCATCTGCAAAATGGGAAGAATGGTAACCACTGCAGAAACTTTTGCAAGGATTAGCTTTGTAAGTAATTAATTAAGTGAACGGGCTCTGAAGCCAGGATGCCTGAGTTAGAAGGCCTCTCTACCGCAGTCCAAATCTGTGGCTTTGATCAAGTTAATTATTCTCTCCCTGCCTCCTTTTTCTTAACTGTTAAATGGTGATGATAATAATAGACCACTTCATTAGGTTATAGTGAGGACTAAATGAGTTAATACTTGTAAAATCTCTTGGAATAGTGTCTGGTACAGAGTAAGCATTCAATAATAGGATGAGTAAGCATTCAATAACAGGATGAGTTAACATTTATTGTGCGTTACAGCCCTTCACACAGTGGCTGGCATTCCAGACATGCCCAATGACTGCTGGTTATTATGACAACTGGGACTATTATCCACTCAGCCAAGGAAAGCAACATTCGTCCTCACCTCTCATTTCCTCCCGCTCGACCTCCTGCTACGATTCTGATGTGCTCTGAATCCCTGGAGGCGTCATCCTGGCCCAGAGGGAGGAGAAGGAGGAGCTGTGGGCCAAGTGAATGAGCAGGGATGTCAAGCTGGCAGCTTGGAGTCCAGGCCAAGGATCAGCTGACCTTTCCACAGGAAGAGGAGAAACCACAACAGCCCTCACTTTTCTGGGCTCTCACTGAGTCACGCTAAGTCATTCTCGAGTCTTGCTCCAGGACAAACAAGTTTCTACACAAGCCGGAGAATGCATGTTTAGGATCCCAGGCTCTGCTCAGACCAGGATGATCTGATGAGGCTACCTGTGGGGGAGGTTGGGGTAGAGTGTAGGGGAGAGGGTTCTGGCTTCCAGGGGTCTCCAAACCCCAGAGGCAGCTACAAAAGGGGCTGGGTACGTGTCTTAAAGAGGTATATTCTATTTTGGAATCAGAGGAGAGGAGAGGGAGAAGTAGTCTCTGGTTGGTTCTTCAGCACAATTACTATTCTTTTCACTAAAATTAGCCCATTTACTCTATAAATATTGGAGGGTCCACCATGTGCCAGGCACATGCTAGGAATGCTCTTAAAGAAGGTTTCACAAAATCCTAAATAATTACTATACAATATTTTTAGTTTATAACATTAGTGGGTTCAAAGTGTGATGGGAGCTTAAAGGACAGGGAGCACATACAAGCTTTACAGAAGAAATGACTGGGAATTGAGTGGTTGGTAATCCACCTGAGTTAAAACTCTACCCCTGCTACTCCCTCTTTCTTGGTCTCTCCACCTGTGAAATATAATGGCACCATCTTAAATAATTTTGCGTGTAAATTGAATGAGATAAAATATATAGTGTGCTGGGAATATAGTATTTTATTTTAAAACGGTAACTGCTTTTAATCAGTGAAAATCTGCATATGCCTAAACATTACATGTGAGTATTTTATTTTTTTTACAAATTACAGCATATTTGTAATTTGCTATTCAAGTTTTTGTTTCATGGTTGGTTGCATCTGAGCCTAAAATTCTGTAGGCAGAATCACTGAATGCTGTCAGGGTTGCCCAAGATCTCTGCACACATGTGGCCAGAGTGTCAATGAGTAGGATTTCAATGATGGGCTCACATATTGTCTCTTCTGCCCAGACTTCCTAGCCTTATAGGAGGTCTTCAGAATCATCCACACAAGTTGGCTTCATCTTGAAGTTGGGGAGAAGAGGAGAGAAAGACAGAATTTCTCCAGGACTCCAGGACATTTTGCGTTCAGAAACTCTGTGATTCCTCCTTTGGAAAACTCTTATCCTCTCAATGGGTGAAGGATCTCCTGTATGATGAATGAACCTTCACCAAATTGTTCAAAATGCCTGTTGAGTGTCAACTTGTACCAGGCATGTGAGTTTTATGTGCTTGCTTGCTATCATCTATAATTCCCATATAAAGTAAGAATGGCTATAGCATCCCAAAGAAAACAGCGGCTTTAAGCCATTCATCACTTCTAGGGAATAGAAGTATCCTGGGTTCTTTCTTGTTTCGCTGTCTTCCATTAGTTTCATAGAACCTGGTCTTCATTTCTATTTTTTGAGATCTCTTCATCTCTCTCATCATATAGACTGTGCTACAACACATCTTTGAGAGAGCTTTTACTCCTCACTCACCTCCCTTTTCCCTGCAGGATTATCTAATTGTGAGTTCTCCTCTGACATTTAGGGATTTGGTTTATTAATTTATGTGCATTGTATTATTATTGCTAAGTTTTGTCTATGGTGAGTCCCCAACTAGAACACACACTCTTTGCAGTCAAGGGTCACGTATTTTCATCCTGTCATGGTCCTGATGTCTTTTAAGGGTGTTATCAAAGCAAGTTTCAAAAAACGACTCCCTAAAATAGGGCCAAAGAATATTTGAGATGTGGTTGGCTGTAATAGCATCAAGAGAATGTAGATATAGTACCTAAACTTTCTGGACATTCATGAAATATCCAGTATTCAAAGTTGGCCTGGAATAAGATAGAATTATGTCTGGCTTTGACATGCCTCTCCACTCATCTCACATTGCACTCCTCCTTGCTCTTTAATCTCAAGACTCACTGGCTCTTTCAAGTACTTTAAAGATTTTACTTTGCATATACTGTTCCCTTTGTCTGGAATGCTTCCCTTCTCCCTCTGTCCCCACCCTCTGCTCACATTAGCTCATTAACTCCCAGTCACCCTTGAGGTCTTCTCTCAGTTATTACTTTTTCAGAATCTCCCCTGATTTCTCTCACTAGGCAAAAATCTCTTTATTTCTAATCTTCTTCTAGCACCTTTACTTCTCCTTCAGGAAAATTAATATCTAACACATTTGCTGTGTAATTGACCAGGGCTGATATCATTCTCCCTCTCTAAATGGCGAGTTCCATAAGGGCAAGGTTGATGTCTCTTTCTTTCTTTCTTTTTTTTAAATAAATCTTTATTGTTCAGATTATTACAGATGTTCCTTTTTTTTTTTTACCCTCATAGCTCCCCTCCATGTGGTTCCCACCCTTCAGCATGCCCTTACCCACTCCCCCCCACTGTCCTCATCCATAGGTATAAGATTTTTTTGTCCAGTCTCTTCCTGCACTTCTCACACTCCCTTCTCCCTGAGAATTGTCAGTCCATTCCCTTTCTATGCCCCTGCTTCTATTATATTCACCAGTTTATTATGTCCATCAGATTTTTTTATTGACTTAATTTTTAGATTCACTTGTTGATAGATATGTATTTGTTATCACTTTGTTGTTTATAATTTTTATCTTTACTTTTTTCTCCTTCCTCTTCTTAAAGAATACCCTTCAGCATTTCATATAATCCTGGTTTGGTGGTGATGAACTCCTTTAGCTTTTTCTTGTCTGTGAAGCTCTTTATCTGACCATCAATTCTACATAATAGCTTTGCTGGGTAGAGTAATCTTGGTTGTAGGTTCTTACTATTCATCATTTTGAATATTTCTTGCCACTCCCTTCTGGCCTGCATGGTTTCTATTGAGAAATCAGCTGACAGTCATAAGGGTACTGTCTTGTAGTTAACTAACTGTTTTTATCTTGCTGCTTTTAAGATTCTTTCTTTAAAATACCACATGTCCTCACTCATCTATGGATAATAATAACCATTATAAACTGGTGAACAAAAATAGACTCAGAGGCAGAGCAACATCAAACAGACTGTCAAATTACAGCAACAAGGACAGGGACGTTGGGGGGGGGTAACAGATCAGCCAAGGGACTTTTGATGCATGCATTTAAGCACAACCAATGGACACAAAACACTGGGGGGTAGGGAGGTGGGCGGAAGGGCAGGGGGAAAAAGAGATATATGTACTAATCTTTGTAAAGCTTTATGTAATTTTAAAAAATGTAAAAAAAAAAAAAAAGTAAAAAAAAAAAAAAAGATTCTTTCTTTGTCTTTTGCTCTTGGCATTTTAATTATGATGTGTCTTAGTATGGTCCTCTTTGGATTCCTTTTATTTGGGATTCTCTTTGCTTCCTGGACTTGTAAGTCTATTTCTTTCTTTCATTAGGTAGGGGAAGTTTTCTGTCATATTTCTTCTAATAGGCTTTCAATATCTTGCTTTCTCTCTTCTTCTCACAGCCCTATAATTCTGCTGTTGGTACACTTAAAGTTGTCCCAGAGGCTCCTTACACTATCTTCATATTTTTGGATTCTTTTTTCTTTTTTCTTTTCAGGATGGGTGTTTTTTGCTTCCTTGTATTTCAGATCTTTGACTTGATTCTTGGGATCCTCTAATCTGCTGTTGAATCTCTGTATATTATTCTTTATTTCAGTCAGTGTATGCTTAACTTCTGACTGGTCCTTTTCTGTTTTTTTTTTGTTTTTTTTTTTGGTATTGTCATTAAGATCCTTCAAAGTCTCACAAAGTTCCTCAGAAGTTCGTAGAAGATTCTTGAGTAGCCTTATAACTGTGGTTTTGAACTCTATATCCATTAGTTTGCTTTCCTCCTTTTCTTTCATTTTGGCCTATTTTTTTGTGTCCACATTTTGGCTGCTTCCCTGTGTTGATAGAGTGACTTTGTGTGGTAGGTATCCTATTGGGCCCAGTGGCTCAGCCTCCTCAATCACCTGAGGTGGACATTCTTGGTGTATCCCTTTGTAGGCCGGGTACACAGTCTTGTAGTTAAGCCTTGATTGCTATTGGTATCACTGGGAGGAAATAACCTCCAGGTCAACTGACTGTGAGGACCCATTGTGTTTATAGTGGAAGAACTGCTGTGCAGGAGACACCCTTATGGGGCAGGACTTGCTTCAGTGGGGCTTTGGTGCTCACTGAGTCTGACTCGTGAGTGTGTCACTTATGGATGTGAGGAGTTGAAATCTGGTATCTGACCACTGGGTACACTGGCTCCTGGATCTCCAAGGAGGTGCAAAGTCAGCTGCTGTGTGAGTCCACCCAGCAGGAGCTACAGCGAGATCTACAGATTTCTCCTCTTTGTTTGGTTTGGAAGTTTTGGCGCTCTCTGACCCAGCTGCAGTTTGTTAGGTTAGGCTGCAAGCAGACAGGCGATTCATTTGCACTGTTGAGCACAGCTTGGGTAGGGTTGTAATTGGGTGGGGTGGGGTCTCAGAGAATCACCAGGGTGGAGCAAACAATGATGGCTATCCTCAGCTGTCTCCATGTCTCAGCGTCTTGGTGTCCCCAAGTCCCACACCCCCACTGCAACAATGATCTCTGCGAGCATCTCTGCAAAAATGCCATCCTCGCTTTCCGACCAGATGTCAGACAGATCAGCTTCTCCCCAGAGACTAGCCGGAAACAAGTTCAGTGCAGCTGGGAGCTTGTATCTGCTTTCTGATTGAAAAAAACCACTCACCCTGGTGCCTCCGCCATTTCATGTGCCTCTGTACCTCTGTTCTTGGTGCCTCCGCACCTTCTACCCAGTATTAATGAGCTTTTCTCCTTCCTTCTGGTTGTAGAACTTCCACTCAGTCAGCTTTCCCCTGCTTCTGCATGATGGCCATTTTGTCTTAGTTTTAGTTTTAATTTGGTTGAGGGAGGCAGCAGGTTACAGGAGTATACCTTATGCCACCATCTTTGAAATCAGAAGGCTGGTGTCTCTTTCTATTCATCATTTCATCCTTAAGACCAAGCATGTAATAGGTATTCAATTAATCTTATAAGCAAATAATTTGATATAAATTCTTATATTTAAATCAATCCACAGTCATTTACTGAGCATCTATTGTGGAAGAATGTGATGAGATTTATTGAGTGCTGGAAGCAAAGACTTACAGTAGTTAGCATAATAAATACAAGAAGTTTATCAGAAGGCTGATGGACTTTGATATTCAGCAGGGCTGAAAATCTGCATATTATTACCTGCTGCTGGCTGAACAGTTGAAGGCAATTCCCCTAACCTGCTAATCCTTTATTGTTTACCAAACCTTACCGTTGATGTGTGTTTGCTTTGCTGAAGGGCAAATGTGTATTATATTAAATAAAAAGCCATGGGTCCAGAGATTCAGAGAGCTTCTCCACTAGAGGAAAGTGATCCACCTGGTTCCCCAGGCCTTCTAAATTTATATTTCTTGTGTACTATGTCCATTTATGTCACAGCCCCTTCTCCAGATTCCTGAACCCTTGATGCAAAAGACTACAGCAATTGAGGATAAGGAAAAAGGAAAATGCTATGAGTAAATGAGATGCTAACAGCAGACAGGATATTGAGTGGTGGCAAAGTAAAGTAAAGAGTAGGCCAAGAAAAATGGAAATGAAAATTGAAAGGTGTGATAAAGCAAGGCATACAAAATGGGATGGGCTTCACTCAGGTGGGTGATGGAATGCCAGTGGGCTGGTTAGAGAGCTGATATATTTATTGCTATGTCAAATTAATGGCACCACTGAGTAAGAGTATTTTCATTAGCTATCTATTGTTGCATAACAAATTAACCCCAAAAGATAATGTATGGCTTAAAACAACAAATTATCTTATAATTTCTGTGGGCAGGGTTTTGTTGGGTCCTCTGCTCTGGATCTCTCATAGGGCTGGCCCTGTAGTCTCATCTGAAGGCCTTATTGGAGAAGTATACATTTCTAAGTTCACTCACATGGTTGTTGTTAGGATTCAGTTCCTTATGAGCTGTTGGGCTGAGAGCTTCAGTTCCCTACTGGCTAATGTTCAGAGACCTCCTTTTGTTCCTTGCCTTGTGGGGTTCTTCACAGGGTAGATCACAATATGGCAGTTGTCTTCATCAGAGTGAGAGGGCAAGTGAGAGTGCAAGTGAGGGAGTAAGAGCATGACAGAAATTATAACCTATTGCAACCTATTCTTGGAAGTCACAGCTTATCATTTTATGTCATATTCTGTTAGAACAAGTCACTAGATCCAGACCACACTGAAGGTGAGGGGATTATACAGAAGGTAGAGAAAATTGTGGGGGCAGGGGTGTTTCAGATGTTGCCTACCATAGTCCATGATTGCTATGGCCAGTTAACACTAAAAAGAAGAGAAAGATTATTATGTTTATATTTCAAGGGTTATGAATTGTGTTATGACTAATTAGCAGGTATAAGAGACAAGATAAACTAGGAATACATGGTTCACACTCTTGCACATTATAGAAATGCAAGTGGAAGGGGGATGCTGTGATTTAGCCTTACTTTCTACTTGAATCCTATCTTAGAAAGTCCCTCCCCAACAGAAATCAAATTGTGATAAATACAGAAAAGAAAGGCAGGATTTTTGAGACAGATGTACTCATTAAATTCATGCTCTGAGACTGGGGATAAGCATTCTGAAGAAAGTCCTTTGTTCCCAGCCCTCACAAGATTCTTGCCACACTTCAACACTCACCATCTCCACAGTCCTTCCCCAGACACTTTTGAAAATTAAGAGACATGCAAGTGACCATATGGGTATTTTATTACAACCAAAGGACAGTATTATCATTAGGGACTGTGTTTGTTTTGTTAACTTTCTACTGAACATGCATTGATTAGAAACAGACGACTAATCAAGAGAGTCAAGGCTAATAAGTTGACCTCAAACAGAGAGCAGAAAGCTCTTAGAAAGAAGTACTGTTATTTCGATGATTTCTTCTTGCTATTAAAAAAGAATTGTGTATACGTCCAGCTGGTGAGGCTCAGTGATTGAGCATGGACCTATGAACTAGGAGAGCATGGTTTGATTCCTGGTCAGGGCATATGCCTGGATTGTGGACTTGATCCCCAGTGTGGGCATGCAGGAGGCAGCCAATCAATGATTCTCTCTCATCATTGATGTTTCTATCTCTCTGTCTCCCTTCCTCTCTGAAATCAATAAATATATACATATGTATAAAACAATTGTGTGTTTAAATGTTTCTCCTCTAGCAGTGTTGTGGCTTCCCAGGGTTATCAGAGTTAAATCTGATTCAGATGAAATTGTAGACACTGGAGCATGAGGGACAAAATTGTAAATGGACATCAAAAGGAGGAATTCAGAATGATTATAGGGAAATTGTGCTTCCTCCAGTTGTCTGCCAACAAATACATTGGCCCTGTCCAAAGAACAGGGGTTAAACTCTGGAAGACGAGCTTGGAGATGGGAGGCTGCACCCTGGCTTCTGTGATAAGTGGGTAGCCTGCAGGTTTTGAGAAGAAGTGAAGCAAGCCAAATGTACGGTTCACTTCACAAATAGTGGAGGATTGGCTAGATCAAAGAGAAGCAATCTGGAGGAGCTGTCTCCTAGCTTTTAGTTTGAAGGACTTCTATTTTTATTTTTTTACAGGGATTAGAACAATTTAGAATGTAGTCCCTGCCATAGAGTGGGCCTGTGAATCTTTCTCAGGAAATCCCTGGGTTCATTTAGATCTTTTGCCCTTCAATCTCCTACCCACAGTCCCTGGGGCTCTAAAGGACCAGGAGAGAATTATGGGGAAAGTAGCCAGGAGCTGTAGGATCTGATCTTGGCTTTGCAACTACTTTTACTATGTCAATTCTGGACAAGTAATATAACTATCTCTGTGAACCCCAAATTTCTCAGTCTGTAAAATGGGAAAGATACATCTACCTCACTCACCTCACAGAATTACCAGAGATATTAAATGTGATGCAATAGGTGAAAGCTACTTACAAAATATGGTATATGAGCAAACCCTTTTATTATAGTCATATTCTCTTCACTGATTTCCTATTCACCCAATTATTTGTCTAACCATTTATTCATATTATCTCATTGACTCTGTTATTCCTCTAGTGATTTAAATTTTTTATTCTTACTTCTCTTACATTCTTCTTTGCTTTTATGCTCTTACTCTGTTCCTTGTACATTTTCCTTACTCATTAACTCTTTGTCTTGGCTAAATCCCCCCAGTTTCTCCCACTATCTGTCTTTACTTCCTGGCCAATTCTTGTCCTCCATTCCCTTACTCTATGTCATGTCCATCTCACTCCTTCCCAATGCCATATGACATCCCAGAAGCATCATCCAACCTCCCATCTCTCTATGCTGGGCTGATCTTCGCACTAGGAAGCATCATTGAAGAGCTCTTTCCCTAGCACAATGATGATGAATTGCATTGTAGTTTCCTTATCTGAGGAATGAGTGTGCACACTAACAGACTAGGATGCTATGACTTTAAAATCCCTTTTTGTAGACAAAAAGACCTACATTTACTATGCCGAAATTATAAGCCTAATAAACATCAATAGATAACAACTATAGAACATTTATAATATGTCAACACCACATGAATTATTCAATTATATAAAATAAGCTCTGCGAGGTACATATTATTTGAGGCTCATCTACAGTAAATAAACTTCCAGAGATTATGTAGCCAGAATTAAAAGCTAAGTGTCTAATTCTGAAGTCCATGCTCTATGCATTACGTCCTACTTACTTCCAAAAATTGTTATTTTTGTGATGGACCAAAAAAAGGGAACAGTGGCTGCACAGGTGAATCAATGACCTTGAGAGAATCTTGGAATGCAAGGGGATCTAATCAGGAGGACTGATCTGTTTCTAAGAACCTGAATGGATAAGAGGAGATATGCTGAAATTGGGGATTTTTCTTTCTTCAGAGTTAGGGTTGCCATATGTATAAAAATATGTCACCCAGTAAAATTTGCATTTTGGCTAAAAAACACACCACACACATAGTTTTTAGTATAAGTATGTCCCATGCAATATTTGGAACACACTTCTATTAAAAAATTATTCATTGTTTATCCAAAATTCAAGTGTAACTAGGCAACCTGTGTGTTTTTTTAAATTTTTGTTTTATTGCTTAAAGTATTACAAAGAGTGTTAAATAAATCTCCATTTTTCCCCTTGACCTGTGTTTTATCTAACAACTCTACTCAGAGTCCCAGAGTATTTTGTCTTTTCTCCCATTCACAGTTCTTATTTTATTTTCATCTTTGGTATGGCTAGCTTTTAGAATATTTCTAATGCCTTTAAAATCAAATAATAAAACTTGGGCTTTCTATGATTAAAAATCCATATGCAATATGAGAAAATATTGATAGATTTCACTATATAAAAATAAAAACCTTTTAGGTATAAAAAACACACAACAACACCATAAGCCAAGTAAAAAGACCAATAATAAACTGGAAGGAAATATTGTAAGATATATATCACTAATGATAGACTAATAATACTAAAAAATTAACAATGGGGAAAAACACAAAATACTATAGGAAATGGGTAAAATGTAGATAATTCACAAAAGGAAGAAATAAAAATGGCTCTTAAACATGTAATAATATGTCAATTTCACTTGTAATAAGTAAAATGCAAATTAAAATTACATTGATACTCTCACGAGATTGACAGAAATTCAAAAGCTTGACAGCTCTCTGTGTTGGAAAGTCTGTGGGGACACAGGTTCTCTCACACCTTGCTGAAAGACTGCAAGACAGTACATTTTTCTATGGAGAGGAATTTCAAAACATGTAATAAAAACACATTATGCATTTACCTTTCAACCAGTAATACTAATTCTAAGAATTTGCTCTGAACGTATACTTTCAATAAGAAAAAAATACATATGCACAAGTTTATTCAATGAAACATTCTTTATGGTTGTATAATATAGAGAACACTTAGGTATCTTAGCATAGGAGCTTAGTTGAAAGACCCATTCATATAATGGAATATTATACAGCTATAAAAGATAATAAGGAGATATCTATGAACTGATATGGAGGAATTTCCAGGAGATAACATTCAGTGAAAAAAGTAAGGAACAAATAAATATGTTACTTTTTGTGTGAGAAAAAAGGAAAAAAAAATTGGCTATGTGAAGCATGTGAATGTTATACATATGCAAACATTAAAATTAAACCAATAAGAAAGAGAAGGAAAGAAAATCCTGAACCTGAAAGTAGAAAGAAACAAAGTAAACTAATTATATTTCAAATAAATATGGTAACCACACTGAATGGAAAAGGAGCGAAGGGAGGGAGGGAAGGAGGGAGAGAGGAAGAAAGAAAGGAAGGAAGGAAGAAATGTAAGTAATTCGTGAACACAATATTTGACAATATAGCCATGTTGGGGGTTTTTTGGCCAAAACTGAGCATGAGGGTTGAGGGAAGAAAAGTTGCAAACAAATTCTAAATTCTACCCTTTTTTCAATAAAAAAATACGGGCAAAGCAATCCTGAAATTTTAATGTTGATGGAAGTCAGCATTCTCACTCTGAAAGAAGTCCATGCTCTATGCATTGACTTCAAATAAAGCATAAGAGAAAGCAAGAAAGAACTCATGAGCATAAATTTCAATTGGAGGTATCTCTGTGAACTGATAATTTCTAAGTTATGTCTACCCATGTAATGTACATGTGCAAACATGCAGGTATATATCTATCTATATATCTATGTTAGTATGTGTGCATTTGTGTGTATAGTAAATGTATATTTTTGTGTATACACACACACACACACACACACACAACTATTTCTTACTTCTATCAGTTGATAGGACCAAGAATTAAAGAAAACCCAGTAGTGCCCTGGCTGGGTGGCTCAGTTGATTGGAGTGTCATCCCATACACCAAAAGGTGGGGGTTCATTTCCCAGTCAGGGTACATAACTAGGTTGCAGGTTCAGTTCAAGATCAGGGCATGTATGGGAGGCAATTGATCAATGTTTCTCCCATTTCTCTCTCTCTCTCTCTCTCTCTCTCTCTCTCTCTCTCTCTCTCTCTCTCATCAATAAACATATCCTTGGGTGAGAAGAAAAAAAAAAAGATAACCTAGTACCAATGATATTACCTAAAATCGAAATCTTTGTCTCTAAAATCATTATCCACTAAAAGAAACCAGTGCTCTTTGAAGAAATGACTGACTAGCAAAATATCAGCCTGAAAGTAAGAAAGCACTTTAAATAAATTATGGATCATTTCACAAGGACCAAGGTGCTAGATGAAAAACGTTTCAATTGGCCACATCTCGTATAATTTTAGTGCCAAAGTAAGTGCAATCATGAATTACAAACCATTAAAAATATTAAATTTATGAGTCCATACTGATAAGAAATAAGTAAATAAATGAATAAATGAATGAGTGAAAAAATGGTAGACTCTTGCTTACAATAGAATGCTGAGAGCCAGCTTGTAAATATGGAGGGAGTATAAGAATTGGAAAATAATTATTTTGCAACCATCATAGTAAAATTACATCAAGCGAGACTCACCAATAACTGTTAAATCTAGGGAAAAGTTTTAATAAAGAGAAGAATATTTGCATGGCCTTAAACTATCCGGTTGGTTTTTAGTTATGAGGGTAAAAAGTAGTAACTATGTAGTGAAGAACTGAACTCCAACTTGACAGCGTAATCAAAATCAATAGAAGTAGGTGGACATTGAGTGACTCCATGTGATGATGCCTTGAGGAGGACACACCATCATCTATGCTGTATTTTGGTTGAATATACAACTTGAATGTAACCATAAAGAAACATAAAAAAAATATAATGAACATTCTTCTAACCAAAAAAGGAAGAAGACTGCGTCCTTAAAAAAAAAAAAAAAAAAAAGACAAAGGCCATAGAAATATTTCAGATTAAAGAAGGTGTCTTAGTCCTTTGGTGCTACTATAACAAAAATATCATAAACTGAGTATTCAAACAAGAAATATTTATTCCTCACAGTTCTGGTGCTAAGAAAGTCTGAGTTCAAGGAGACGGCAGACTTGGTGTCTGGTGAGGGCCATCCTTTTGATTCATAAATGGCTGTCCTCTTGTTGTATTTTCACATAACAGAGCCTAGAAAAGTAAGTTCTCTTAGGATTTTTATAAGGGCACTGAGCCCTTTTATAAGGGCTCTACTTTCATGGCCTCATCTAATCCTAATTACCTTTTAAATTAACCAATTAATTTATATGCATAGCCCATGGACAGGTAATAATGTGGGGGAGACCTGGGGAGAGGGCAGGAGCAGAGTTGTAGGGAGCCAATGAGAGGAAAGTGGGGATGCTTTTAATACTTTCAACAATAAAGATAAATTTTAAAAATATATCAATTTTAATTTTACTGGTATTACTGACAGTATTGATGTTACCTAAGAGAATATTTCTATACTTCAAGTATTTAAGGGAAAAAATTCATGATGTACGCAACCTACCCTCAAATAGTTCAGAAAAAAAATGATATATGCACATAAAACAAATGATGAAGCCAATGAAATAAAATGTTAACAGTAGACGACTCTGGGTTGAAGGTATATATGGGTATTCTTTGTACTTTGTTTCATTATTGCAACTTTTATATAAGTTTTGTTATTTTCATTGGGACACCACTTTGACCAGTAACCAAAATTATCATTAGTGAGGGACAGGTGAACACTGTGCCTTCAGAGGTGACCCCATGAAGACGCATCACCTATGCAGTGCTCTAGTCCAGCCCATGGAAGCTGAATCCAATCACAAGGAAATAGTGACACTCCAGGTGAGGAATGTTCTCTACTTACAAAGAAGGGTTATTTTTTGTGTCACATAATACGATTTACACTTTACAAAGGGATCTCAACAGTGACGTGGGGGAATGGGAGAAACTTGGCCGAGAGAAGACCAGCTTTGTAGCTACTACTTTGACAACCCATCAGAGAGCTAATGAGGAACAGAATTAGACTGCAATGTAGGTATGGGAATTAGTCTTCAGATTTGACAACACTTTCAAAAGTAGGAATGACCCAGCTTGAACACGGGTTCAATTAAGTGGAAAAGGATAAGGAGAAAGTAAAATAAGCATGGACTATTATTAGGTTTAAATGCACTTCTCTCTCCTCTGCCATGTATGGATTCAATGAGAAGACAGCCATTTATGGACCAGGAAGATGGCCTTAACCAGACACTAAATCTGCTGGCACCTGAATAGATAGACGGTGAGGCTACTTATTACGACAGGAAATCTTGGAGATGAAATAGAGTGAAATAAAGAAAGCTTTTGTGCACATTATCTGGGGAAAAATATTGATCAGAATAAACATGTTCTTTATTTCAACAATAATTTAAAGGCACTAAATGCTCACTAGGTCCCAAACATTGTGTCAGACTATGTGACACTAAAACATTGTGACACTAAAGTGTCAAAATGAGACTTTTGGAAAAAACTAGGCCCAGAGATACTAGAAAAACTTGCCCAGTATCATACAACTAATAAATGGAGGAGACATGATTTTAACCCAAAATTATGCTTTTCCACCATGTCTTATTACATCCCAAAGAAAAATATTATTTATTTATTTATTATTTTTAAATTACAGTTGACATACAATCTACTCTAATAAAAGAGTAATATGCAAATTAACCATCACTCCAAGACACCTAAGCCACACCCACCAGCCAAGCCATGCCCACCAGCCAATCAGAGCGGCTGTATGCAAATTAACCCAGCTAAGATGGAGGCTGGCAGCCACAGAGTTAGAGCAAACAGGAGGCTTCATTACCTGCCTAGGCCTCCACTCAAGGTAACAAAGTTTCAATTAAAGAAGATAAATAAACCCCAGAAACCTGATTCCAGCCAGCCTCACTGGGACGTTGGGTCAATGGGAGCTGTGGGCAGCCTGAAAATGGCCCTCAGCCCCTCATCCAAGCTGGCCACACCCCCATGAGGTGAGGATCCCCACTGGGGGGCTTGGCCAGCCTGAAAACAACCCTCATCCCCTCACCCAGACTAGCCAGTACCCCATTAGAGACCTGAACACTGAAGGGACTGTGGGCAGCCTGAAAATGGCCCTCAGCCCCTCACCCAGGCTGGCCAGGTACCCCAGTAGGGACCCAAACCCTGAAGGGGCTGTGGGAAGGCTGATAATGGCCCTCAGCCCCTAACCCAGGCTGGCCACAACCCCATGGGGTGAGGGTCCCCACTGGGGGCTTGGCCAGCCTGCAAACAGCCATCAGTCCCTCACCTAGGCTGGCCAAGCACGCCAGCAGGTGGACATCTCCCGAGGGGTCCCAGACTGTGAGAGGGCACAGGCCGTGCTGAGGGGATCCCCCCTCCCCACAAGTGCACAAATTTTTGTGCACCAGGCCCCTAGTATTATATAAGTTCCAGGAGTACAACATATTGATGAGACATTTATATACTTTATGAAGTAATTACTCTGATATGTTCAGTATGATTTCTAAATAAAAGCACCATTTTGCCCCTTGCCTTTCTTCCTGAGGGATACAATAAGGCACTAGGGATGATAATTGGATTTCCACTGTCTACATCAGGGGTGGAGAATGCCCGGCCTGAGAGCCATACAAGACATGAGAAATCATTTAGTGTGGCCCTGCCAAGGCAACCATAGGAGGGACACCAAATTCAATAAATCTAGGAGCTTTTTCATAGCACCATAAATTTATATTGAGTGAATTATATTAAGTGAATGATGCTATAAATATCCAAATGGTCCTTGGCAGAAAAAAAAAGGTTCCCCACCCCTGATCTAGATGATAAATTAAAACTATGATCTAAGCATGATTTTAACTTGGTCTGTTGAGTTTACAAATTATGGTCAACTAACTGCTTATAGTCTCCAGGTAAAATTTCCTGACTTTCCCCAGAAAGTGGTAATGGTACAACAGAGGGATCCCTGAAGCCAGAAGGTGGGTTCCATCCTTGATTCTGCAGTTTACTGGCTAGAAAATGGTACCTCCCAGGGATGTTGCAAGGGTTAGATGAGATAATATATGCATCAGCATATACAGAGAGTAGGTCTGTCTATGTAACCAGATCTCTGAGACCAAAGACCTCAGTGGGATGCAGTGATTCCCACTGTTTTCTCCAACGCTGTCTGCAGAATGTTCCTTTCACAGTGAGGAGTTCATCAACTGCATTTGGATCCAGAATTCTAAAATGCTACAAATAAAGGTCTCCAAGGCCTACAGTCCTGACCCCGGTGTGGTTGGTGTGTTTCAGGAACAGAGGTCTCCTCTCGATTGTGTCACATAGCACCATGTGACCTTATCATCGCCTTCCCCTCGTTGACCTCTGTCTCATCATCTAGAAATGAAGGCAGATGCCATACTTCCTGAATTAATGTTATTTGCAGTCTTGTTCTCAGATCACTTCTAGATAAATCAGCTGGACTGCTTGTTAGAACACATATTGCCCAGGTGTCACTCAGTAGCTCCCAAATTACAAGCTCGGGCAAAGGATCTAGGAATCTGCCTTTAAACCCCTTCTCACCAAATAATTCTAATGCACTGAAATGTGAGAATCACTGAACTAAGTTCCTTTTCGGGTAAAGAATTCCAAGTAGGCCAGTGTGTTGTAAACTTTTGTGCATCCCTCTGAGATCTTGTTAAAGCACAGTGGGGCATGATCTGTGTTACCGCTAAGCTCTCAGGTGATGCTTCTGGATCCTGGGACACACACTAAGTAATGAGATTTTATGCGACATGACACAGTCATATAAGTTGACTTACATTTTGAGATGAAAATAATATACATAATGACTCAAGGATGAGAGAAGTGCATACACATGAGTTGTTGAGTGAATATTTGGTTGATTGACCAGCTTAGGGTGACTTGGGTCATTATCATAGAGAAGACACACATTTGAAGACAGCCCACTTGGTTAATTCCCCCATCTGTTATTTCCTAGACATGTGATCTGCAGAAAGTGATTTACACTTTCAGAGCCTGAGGCTCTGAAGCTGCAAAACAGGGGCGATAGAATACCCACTTTGTAGAAGTGCTGCAAGCATTAAATGTGATCACATGTATAAAATTCCCAGCCTTGTGCAACAACATCAGACCCTCTAGGTTTTCTGAGGACCCTTCCTAAGCCTTTACTTAATTCCCTGCATGAGACTGCTCAATAGGACTTGTTCCTCTTCCACAGACACCACCACCTAGAGGGCAGCCGCCTCTTCACCATGAGAAAACACTTGGACTTTCTTGGACCGCTGAGTGATTTATCACACAGCTGCTCTCCTAGACTTGGAAGGCTGACGGCAGCCCTGCCAGAGACAGATGGGAGAGCTGCAGTCCAGTTGCTTGTCAGCGATGTTCAGAGGACACATTTATAAGGCTTTTCACACTTTCCTGGCATCCTCCACCATCAGCCAGACACCAACCAAAAGCAGCCCACCGCACACCACATGCAGGCAAGGAAAGCTGAGCGCACATGTGCCAGCCGAGGCCCCCAGCAGGGCTTCGTCTTTCTCTCCTGCCTCCTTTCGTTACTCGTTTCTGTGTGGTTGTGGTCAACATGCCACCCGGCCTTTATGCTAAGTCCTTTTAATTTTTTTGACAGGCACTACTGCCCTTCCTCCGGAATAAGTCATTAAACAAGAAATGAGTTGCAGTAATGTGGACTTAATGTGAAGAGTTTTCAACTCTCTTTACAGTCATGTGGATGGGTGTTATCAACAAATATTTCTTCAGCAATTACAGCATCCCAGGTGCCTGAGGGAACCAATAACCAAATCATTTGTTAACCTTCTTGCTCAAGCTATAGGAAGCAAACCCTGAAAATGATTTTCTTCCCCCCCGAGTCATCCCAAGTTTTATTGTATATTGGAATCACCTGGAGAGATAGACAAGCATGCTGATGCCTAAATCCCAATCCCAGAGATTTTAATTTAATGGATATGGATGCAGCTTGGGCATTGGGAATGCAGCCAAGATTGGGAATTAATAAAATCTACCCAGAATTTTTCCATAGTGTCTCAATTTTTAATCAACATTAGTTTTCAAGAACACCCTTTATGAAACCTTTTGACCTACATAATCTATGTTAAACCTCAAAACAACCCCATGAAACCATTATTCTGAATTTGTTATTATTTCATTTGTATATTTGTACATTAGCCTCAACTTGGGTATTTTAAAAGATGGAGCTCAGAGAGTACAAGTTATATCCACAGATAGACAGCTGTTGGGGCAGGGATAATCCTTGACCTGTGGATCCTGGCTCCCACTATTCTTTTTTAAAATACACTTTTATTGATTTCAGAGAGGAAGGGAGAGGGAGAGAGAGATAGGAACACCAACGATGAGAGAGAATCATTGAATAGCTGCCTCCTGCGCGTCCCTTACTGGGGATCGAGCCTGTAACCCAGGCATGTGCCCTTGACCGGAATTGAACCTGGGACCCTTCAGTACACAGGCTGATGCTCTATCCACTGAGTCAAACTAGCTAGGGCCCACTATTCTTTTAATTACTTTGTAGTGCCCTTAATTCAGAGTTTGTCATTGACACCATTTACTGGATCATAACATCTTTACTTGAGATTGTATACTAGTAAACATTCAAAACAAAAACTCTCTGATTTCCTTATTGGCAGATTTAAGTAATATTAATAAGGAAAGAATGGCAGTACTAATGAGACTATAGGGCCTTTCTGGTGTGATGGCCAATACATGCACTTGCCATATATATATAGTGTGTTAAGTGCCAAGAGACATTCAACACATGATGCTACTTACTGGAGAAGTCAGTGAATGCCGGCCGAAGGCTAGACACACAAAGCTCATCTCCAAGTACCATAAATCATCTCAAAAATAGACTACAGTACTCTTCCTTCTGTGATGAAAGACATTCTGAGTTCTTTGGAAGGTTGAACATATCCTTGTCTGAAGACAGAATCATCTATTGATTTCCATAAATACAGAGATTAGTTTGAAGCGTGGTTGTTCTCCCAAGCAAGTGGGATAATACATTGATTTGGAGTCTCCATGCCCAGGTTATTTTTCACTTTACAGGAAACAATGCAAATATTTTTTTTTTTAAACTGTAACTTTTTTGAAACATGAAATTACCATTTACTCACAATTCCTTGAGTGTTTCATGAACCCTGCCAGGAAGGAATGGAGCAGGATTGATTGATAAAACTAATTCTCAGCACTCTCTCTCTCTCTCTCTGAACCTTATCAGGGAGCCTGAAGTGTAGATGTCATGCTTGTTTCTCAGGCCAGTGCCACAGCTAATGGTAAGCTGATGGTCAAAGAATGCCTAGTGATGCCTGAGTCAGCATGAGCCAGCAGCTTAATTAGCCCAGGACTGCTCATGGTGTCGGTCCAGTTAGGCTTTAACAGGCATTTTTGTTGCAGAAAGACCCCATCCAATTAAACTGCTGGTCATTTTGAAAACAGCTGTTTGAGTTCATTCCAATATACAGTTTGCAAACATTCTATTATTCTATTCAGTTTATATATATGAGGCTATAGCCATAAATGAAACTATGGGTACAGCTGTAAATGAAGAAGAGAGTGTGCACATTAAGCTCACAAATAGGACTGTTAGAATTACCAAAATCACTCTAAAAGCCCAAGAGTTTTGAACCTGAAAAAAATGACCATAAAAAGTACCTCTTAGCCAAACCTACCAAAATTATCCATTAACTGAATCCTTAAGTGCAATTGAAAGCTACTTCTTTTCACAGTTTCTCACCCTCAGAACCCCTGGAAACAGGTCTCCAAATGCAGACCTTGCAAAGCCTCTTTGAGATGATGACCCTTTGGGAGAACCACCTACATAATCGTGGGGCCCTGGGCAAAGTGTGGGTCTCTCTGTTAAAAAATTATTAATAATTTAAAAATGGTGACAGCAGAGCATTAAATCAAACTTAAGGTCCTGTGTCATGAAGCAGTCCTCAGGGCAGCAAGACTCCCATAGTGCTCTTCCTGCTGCCCTTTTCCTGAGTCTTTGGGAGTAAACGACACCTCACTATGTGTTGCCAGTTGTTATGTAGGCAGATGGCTCCGGCTGTCCATGGACATCTGCAGGACAGCAACAGAAGGAAAATATGATGGAAAGTGAATGTGGCATGTCTGTCAGGAGTAACAGTGGAAGGCAGAGGTTTTGTACAGCTGTTACAGAACTCAGAAAAAGGACAGTTGGCTACTGTAGACCCTTCTGGAATGCCAACCTTATCCAGGGCAGAGAGAGCTCTGGATGTTCTCATCCTTAAAGGAGATTATGTGGCAGCATATTTTTGAGATATTATTCCAATCTGTCTCCTACCTATACTTGAATAGATCTATACTTACCTTTTTAGTATTTCTAGCTTTCCACACCAAACCCAAGCTAACAGCTGTTTCTGTGCTCATCATGTCAGGGGAGATAGCTGCCAGAACAAAAAGATCCTAATAGTCAGCTTGGATTTAGGTACACAAGCCTACGTCCCACAGAGCGAAGTGGATTCAAAGCACAGAAATTGTCTGGCCAGAACCAAGCAAGTGGGACTTCCCCAGCTGGAAATGCAATTCTTCTGGTGTTAGAAGTGAGGGTGAGAGAGGAAGAGTAAGAAGGCCAGTGTATCCCTGATCAAGAGGACATATTCCCCACATCCCAGGAATGGCTACATGGGCAACAGGCTGATAGAATGAAAGGCAGGTTTGGCCCCAAGTGGGGGCTAAGAGCATGTGCAAGCTCCTGTACCTCATGGGAAGCACAGAATCGTCAGCAGACAGCTTGCTAGAAGGATGGAGGATATCTCACTGGCAATTTAGGCAGCCTGATGATGGAGGATCAATGACCATGTGGTGTGAAATGTGACCCTCCCCACCCATTCTAACATGCATTGCTTTGCATAGGATTTCAGAAATCACTGAAACGAGAGGAAAATAAGAAAATGACTGAAGTTAGGTTTCCTAGTAGCTTGGTGGGCGGGAGATTGAGAACAGAAATTAAATTTTAAAAAGAGCGAGTTTTCTCGTACACCTGTGTTTTTAGACTGGGGTTCATTCTAACTACTCTGTGATCATACTATTTCCCAAGCTCAATCGGTTCCCATTGCTTTGACGCTGCTCTCCCTGATGCCTTTTACTCTTTAATTTAGTTTTCAGTTTAGACTTTCCCAGCAGAAAGAACATGTTTGGACTGTCATGAATATTGTATTTCTCTTGGCAACAAAAGCTCTCAGTATAAATGAACAAAATTGACATTGTTCTGATTTATAAATTTGTCAGACTCTTGTGAGTTTGGTTAAGATGGTTCAAATCCCTGGGACCCGGCCACATGAATATACTGTACTGTCTTGATGGAATTTATGAATTTGCAAAATAGAGGGCCATGACTCTGCTAAGATGCAAATGCCCTGTGAAGTTCCATGACTGAAAAGGCCCTGACCTCTCTCTACTGGTATTTCCTGTTGAGAAATAATAGCACAAAAATTATAAAGAATTTATTTTAAAGCTATATTAGTGTAATGAAATAGTTAAGAGTGCAGCCTCTGGAATCAGACTGCCCAAGATTATCAAATTTTGGCTTTGCCACTTGTACAAATTGTGATTTAGCAGGCTCAAAGAAATCTAATAGGGACTGTTGTAAAAAATAAAGGCATTACTACATGTAAAACATTTTGATTAATGCTTAGCATCTGTTAAGTGCTATATAAGTGCTAATTATTATTTCTAGCTTTATTGTTGTTATTATTTTAGTTGTTCCCTCCCAACCTATGTTCCAGTGCATGAATATCATTTCCTATTGCACATAATTTACATTCTTCCTTTTGATCTAACACTGTGCCATACATAGTTTATGTATTTCTATGGAAGCTTTAATTACTTTTAATAATATAATTGAATTCACTAAACAGTTGAGCATTTATTGTCATTTAGTGAAATGACTATGCTATGTGTCAGGGATATCAAAATAATGATAATTTAGAAAAATTGGCAAAGGTGATACACAGGTAACATACCAAGAAAGAAATAAAAAAAAGCCAAAAGAGAGGCTTATCCTAACAAAACATGAGGGAATGCAAATTAAAGTGATTGTTACTATTTTTACCTGGCAGATTGGCAACAATAAGAAGTTTGACAATATCCACTTTAGGGCAATAGGTACTCCCCTCTCCTCTGGCCAAGTGTAAGCGCCGTCGGCCATTTGACTATGTATATTTAAAGTTCGCAGACCTTCTACACCTAATCATTTCACTCTTCCATATCTGCCCTCAAAAAAATATATACTTGTTTCTCTGCTTCAGGAGACAGAAACAAGAACGTTCACTGTACCATTTATAACCGTGAAAATTGAAGATCACTTCATTGCTCAGCAATACTGGGAATAGTTAAATAAACTGTGATATACTCACTCAAAAAGAATGTGTTCTGTCTATCAATACTGAATGGAAAACTTCCAAGGCTTATTGCTAAGTAAACAAGCAAATGTGTTGTTAATAAGTTGCAGAAAAGCAAGTACAATGAGATAGCATTTTTTAAACACACCCCCTAAATAAAATTATAGCTCTATAATGTGTATGTGTAAGTATATATGTGTGTGTATGCATATTTAAGTGTGTGTGTGTGTGAATATATTGAAAAATGACTAGGAGAGAGCATACCAAACTGTTAACAGTGGCCACCTTTAGGCAGAAAACTAAGAGTGGTCAAGGGGGACTTTAGCTTTTTCTGTATTTTTAAATGTTTTTAAGTGTTCTTTATATAAATGAGGATCAACTTTTAAAAATTAAAAGATGAATAAAACAAGGTTCTTGAATCCCAAAGTTAGTATTCTATTGAGTAGTTATATAACAATTTATTTAGCCATTGACCTATATTTGGCAGTTTAGGTTATTTCCATTCTTTTATATTATAGATCTTTATACTCTGCAGCTTCTTTTTCTTCTGTTGGTTTATTTCTCTAGGATAAATTCCAAGAGTGGGATTACTGGATAAAATAGTATAAACATCTTTCTGGCTTGTGATATATTTTTCCACATCGCTTTCCAAAAATGCCATGCTTCTCTTTCCCATCATTACTACAGAAAAGTGAGCGAGCTTTCTTCTACCACCTGGCACCGATCTACTCTTCTCTTGCCATCTCCTCGTTCTCAGGAATGGATACTTTTTGCTTCAGTTTTCAACCTGTTTTGGAATTGGCATCTCATCGAGGACTGTCAGCTCATCATCTTGCTCCTATTCCTAGTTCTGTATATTCCTGAAAGATAGATATGCTTAACATTCTCATTTTACAGTTGAGAACACTGAGGCTCACAGAGGTTGAGTAACTTGCCTAGCTAACAAGTGGTAGATCCATATTTTTAAAATCATGTTGCTATCCTCTCTCTGTATCTGGATGTGGTTCTCCACCAGTTTGGTGTGAATAGAGTTTGTCTGAATCCAAACAACTTTTGCTTACATATAGGGTCCACTCTGTCATGGCTTTCCTGCTCCATCGGGGCTCTTGGTACCAGCCCATGTCTGTATCTTCAATACCTTTCTGCCTGTGTCCCTCTTGTTGGCCTCATTCTCAGATTGTCAATTTGAGCTGCACATCCTTCAATTCCTGTTTCATCAACTTTAACTGAAGTAGATGAAAGTTAGACCAGTGGCTCTCTTCCTAGGGGAACTTAAAACAAAGTGAACCAAACAAGCTGAGGCCTGGACTGTCCATTCCTAGAAATCCAGGTTCCTTGATCTGGACTATAGCCTGGGCTTGGAATTTTTTTCAATGTTCCCTGGGAACTTACCCGTCTGCCTTGCTGTCATTCTGCCTGTCCTGCTCTGTCTCTTTGGGTCCTTCTCTGTCCTTTGCTGTTCTTAGAGCCTTTGACTTTGCTATTGCTGCTGCCTGCAACCGCTCCTTTCCTTTATCTTAATCCTATTGAGCTGAAGTTTTACTTCTCACATGCAATTCTCCTGCATCACAGCCCACACAGGAGGCTGCTTCCTCCAAACTGCTATTTTAGTTCTTTCCTGCTTTCTTCTAGTGGCTTTTCTCTAATGATAGAAGGCAGTATATGGTTTTCATGTGTGGACAGAAGGAAGCCCTCTTAATAGTAGTTAAGAGCACAGGATAAAGAGTCAGGAAGACTCCTATGTCAAACTTTAGGTTGTTACTTAACCACTCTAAGCCTCGGTTTTCTCATGTATAAACTGAAGATAACAGTAATATATATAACATGAAGCTTTGACAAAAGTATATAAAGCACTTAACGTAGTACCTGCTACATGCTAAAAGTGTGATACATACTATTAGAAATGGAATATATGATAATAGACTATTTCTTTCAACAAAAGTGCTGGAGTTGAGAATTTATGCATCCCAGGGAGATATTTCCCATATAAACTGCCCTGTAACTATTTGTTATATGAATGAATGGAAAATGCCCACTTATTCTGATGGTGCTGCATTGCCCAGATCTTTTCCAGAAATCTTTTGGAGCTGCCTGCTGAGCCTGTTTATGAATCAGAAAGATTAAAGGGCCCTGTTACTATACTTTTTGCTTCTATTTACCAAAAAAGGTAATCTCCAGTTTCATTGTCCACTTTATTTATTAGCTTCTGTGCCAAATGACCTTTGCCTATCTTTTTAAGTTAAATCTGTCCCAAGAAGACAAAGATGCCACTGATAAGATTAAGCACAAAAAGTGTTATGGATTCCTAAGGGAGTTTCAGAAAAGAAGTTCTCAAAGAAGTTCCTCAAGGAGATTGCAGATCATTTGAGAGCAGGGGTCTTATCTACAAGCAGGGTTCTTACCCTGGAGTTAACTGAAGTTATGTTGCATGTGACAGACTTTTGTTGTATATATTTTTTCTAGATAGAGGGTCTGTTACTTTATTATTTTTAAAGATATTTATGACAAAAAGGGTATAATATCTTTTAAAATATACTTTATAGGTGTAAAGGCTCGTAGGAGAGTGCTATAATCTATATATATAAAAGGCTAATATGCTAAGTGTGTGACCATCCAACCAGTCACAATGATGAGCATTACCAGGGGGCAGACGCTCAACGCATGAGTGTCTGTGACATGCACTGGCCATTTACAAAGAAATGGTGCCACAAAGCAACACTCAGCTTCTCCCAAGTGGAACACAGGTCCCACCACCACCCCAGAGCAACAGCCTACCAAATGGCAGTCAATGCTGCTGAGACCTCATGGTACAAAATGCGGCCCACAGCCCAGCCCAGCCTGGAAATGGTGGCTGTGGGCACCAGGTAATGATGTCACATAGCAATGCCCAGCTTCCCCTCCCTAGTGATGACTATTCTCCTTGCAGTTTCTTCAGCCCAGGAACACGACTTGCTTTATAGCCAGGTGCAAACATTTCATACTTTAATCAAATGTCTGTTAAGCATTTTCCCATGTCCCATCTCATTTGATCCTCACAGAAGTCCTGGAGTAGGTAGACAGGAGACTCTGTGGGATCCTATTTTATTTTCATTAGCCAGAAAACAGAGATTTAGAAAGCCTAGAAACTTGACCCAACTGAAAAGAAGTAGTAAGTGGTGGACCTTAAAAATGACTTCAGATTTTCTCACTGCACAGAATATAGTCAGACACTGCTGCAGTTAAATATTTTACCCTTTGTTCTCCCTGCATGATCTATAATAATAATCTGCTTCATGTTGATATTTACTGCTGTGTTGCTGACAATTACCTGAAAGAGAAGTTGGGGTGCTTCACTGGGCTGGAAAAAGTTTATCTACATCAGAAAGCAGGTCAATTAAGCAGTTTATTCTTATATATAAAAAGGCTAAACTTACTTGTACATGCATGATACATATATAGCTCTCTCTGGCGCCAATCGCATGCATGTGCTTCCATCTGTCATTGTCGATCATGAATTTGGTTGACACTTCTATTATAAAGGGTGAATAGCCATATTAAAATATTTCTTCTAAGTAATTTATTTTCAATGTGCACAAATTTGTGTGCTGGGCTACTAGTGTTAATAATAAATGTAAATGTTTAGAAGATTAAAAATGTGCTATCTTTTATATGTTAAAGTGATGATATTCATCTACTGCTATATCACACATTGTTATTTTATTGGTGTAGGATTGGTTTGAGTGAAATTATAAATATTTCCTCAACCCCTCTGCCTTGAAATCACTTGTATGGGTTTTCTTTTCACAGACAGCTGTTGGTATTCTAGTGTATGGAGTGTGATTTTGGAACAAAAGCTAGTTTTATTCTTTGAATGATGAAGATTGGATTGTCAGGATTGATAGAGTGACTTTTTGGTTATGTTAGTGACACATTTTAACACATTGAGTTAATTCAAACAAATGACACTGGGGTTATTAATGGAAAGAACTGAGAAGTTAGTTTTTCATTGCTTTTCTTCCAGTTCCCAATGCTGTATTTTTAGAAGCATTTATTTTAAATAGAGAGAGTCCAAAAGAGAACACAGCTT